>CAJVPN010000354.1:0-30630 GCA_910592215.1 Entrophospora candida
AAAAAGATAACTGACTGAGTTATTCTATTGACACTCCTTCCTGGACTTGGTAATCCATGGACTTCAGCATAATTTTCTAGAAAATTTTTTACCACTTCAGCAACACTTTTGTCAATCACCATCTTTGTTTTCCATTGAGGCATCCTTTTAATATTACCATGAACTCTTGTTAAAAGACCATGGTTTATCAGATGATTTCTGATATTTTCAAAATAAGTTCTACCAATTCCCAACATATTGAATAAGTTTCTTGACAAAGAGGTATATTGTGATCCCAGTGATAGAAAGTTCTTTTATTAGATCTGGTTTTCTTTTTAAGGCGTCTACTGGTGCTTATTGATCCACCATCCATTGCTTTAATCTGTGCTATTAAAAATATGTCTTGTTCTATTTTAGAAAGAGCTTGAAAGGATTTCAAGGTAATGTGCTACAATGTCTACCAATTTCTGATAATCAAAATCGTCTAGAACAGTTTCCCTCCCTCCATCTTTAACAGTCGTATTGCCTTGACACTTTCTTACAATTATATATTAATAATGATGTTATTATTATTGATTATGAGAAGCAAAACAATATCAATCATTCATTTGTTTATCATTGATAAGAATTTTCTATAATAGTTACCCAAAGACATACAAGTTCTGCTCCACATTTGATTTCAATAAGACATTTTATATAACTAAAAAGACATGTCAATACAATATAAAACAACTTCTTTGACTCTTTGTAAAAAATAAATTGTTTTTCAAAATAGATATTACACGAAAAAAAAATCAATTGCGTCCATAAAAAAAAACTTTGTACAACATTAAGTACTAATAAAAAATTGTTTTATGTGCGTTAATTCAATTAACTATTTAATAATCTTTTTCTAAAAAAAAAAATTAAAATGTCTCATCGTCTTAATAAAAAAATAAAAGGAAAACAACAAAACGAAGCTGTTCATGAGTAAGTATTGTTTATTAGTTATTATTTATGAGCTATTAAAAGAATTGCCACTTGTCATTAGTTAAAAAAATTTTTTTTAAATATTTACAACTTTATTTTTTTATTAGGATTAAATGTAATGATGACAACTTACTTAGAGACTTTAAGGCATTAACATCAACTGATAAAACACACAAAATTTTTCAATTTTTAAAGTGCTGTCCTCAAAGCACCTTAAATTACATAAAAGAGTTTGGTGGTTTTTTTTTCAATAATGATAATGATGATAATAATAAACACTTGTTAGAAAATATGTCAAACTTAGAACAGGAGGTTCACAAACAAAGTGAACATATATCAAAATTAAAGAACAAATTAATCATTGAGATGGACATTAACGAATTATTGTCAGAAGAGAACGAACAATTAAAATTAGAATTAAAATTAAAAAAAGAAAATAACAGATGTGAAAACAATATGTATAAGATATTGGGTGCGCAATGGCCAATATCATGACATCCTGGATGTCACTGAAATTGTCCATCGCATGCCTAATATCGATGTTATCGGGCAATCACTATTAAGCTATTCTTTCAAATGTCACTGTTTATTAAAGTTTAATTATATGATTTAGTTATATCTTATAGAAATGTTGTATAAATAGTATATCAATCATATTGACATCATTTTGTGCCTAAAATAACAAAGCAACCAAAAATAGCTTAATAGTGCTGTTTGCCCGATAACATCAAATGCAAAGTATGCTTGGATAAATCAATAACACATTGCTTCACACCTTGTAACCATTTTGTTACATGTGAAGATTGTTGTAAAAACATCGAGAATTGTATTATGTGCAGGGTAAAGGTTGAAGGCACTATAAGAATATATTTTTAATTTACTTTCTTTTTTACTTTGTAATTGATTGTTATAATAATTTAACTTTAATACTAGTTGAAATATTAACTGCTATTCATTTTCCAATATAATAATAATATTTATCATCAATAAATTGCTTGTATAAAAGTTTTATTTTATTGGATTTGATCAAGTTCAGAAACATACTTCACAAATTTGCATAATTGTGTATGAACTTAAATAGGGATCATTTATTAACAGTCAGCTAATGGTTTTAAGCATAGTGGAAATTTGAAATGTTACACTAATTTTTTATATTGTGCAACGTAACTTTATAATACACGGCAAACATTCTGGCAATAAAAAGTAAGTGATAAACTGGATTTGAATTGGATCTGAACTTGATATCCAACTTAGAGAGGTAACAACTATATACTGGCGAAGTTTCAGGAGCAACGGGTTCTGTATAAAATTATGTGCAACAACAAATTTCCACTATGCTATGGTTTTACTCCAAAAAAAACTGTCTTTACACTCTACAACTGTTTATAAAGTTTATAAAATATGAGAGGATTCTGGAAACTTATGGTCTTATTTATGTTTCTCTTGATTTACAAGAGAAACTAATTCCTTTACAAAATGTTAAAGTGATGCAAATGGTTTGTTATTCACAATTAATAAAATAATCAATTAATAATATGTTAGTAATACAATATTGATACCTGAAATCCTTGGTAATACCAATGTTCACTTTGTCTGGTTTTGTTGCAGTATGCCCCATATTAGGTATGTAATATTTGATATCATTCAAAATGATGTGAATATGTTAATATTGGATGGGAAACCTACATTTTTTTAGGGAATTTGGGTTGCTGAAAAAAATATATGTATTCATAATCGTGGCATTTATAATTATTTTGAAGCGCATTCTGCTTCGTATTGATTAAATAAATTGTTGAAGCTGAAAAGTTTTTAATTATCCACCCAATGCAAAGAGGAAAATGGTTGGGACGTGTCGTGTTTCGCGTTTTATTTATTATTATTATTATTTTTAATATACTAAGGTAACAGTTTTGAAATTGGCAAATCTGCTTAAATGTTGATTGAATTCATTCAAAATGAGGATCCTCTGGATCTAACTAATTGTTCTTCAAATATAGTAAAACATAATGGTTTTTGATTTCAACTCGTATATAAAGTTGCCCGCATTGGGACGTGGAACATTCTGAAAGATCAAAACTAATTATGGTAAATCAATATTAATGGATTTTTTAATTTTACATCGACGTTAAAAATGAGAATAACAACTCTTTTTTTCATGGACAAGTTATATTACGAAGATGGCTTTTAAAATATGATGATGATTTTTTCACCATTGGCATTTTTTCTCCTCAAATATCTCTCTGTACCGATAAACTAGAAATGATATACTATAATATATTCAAATATGGGAATAAAAAATTTTTTCGGACTAATTACATTTCAAAAATACGTATATATAATTTCTTCGCCGTAACAAGAAACTCCGGTGCACTAACCAATTTTAGAAAATATATGCAGATTTATAGGCGCATTTCATCATACAGAGTGAATCTCGATTTTAACGGATAGTTTGGGCAATTAGGGAAAATTTTCCAAAAATTCGTTAAACCGAGATATCCGCTATATCGAGAAGGTTTTTATTAAGGTTTATTATGAAACCGTTCTTTGAACTTTATCCGTAAAACCGAGATTTTTAATTAGTATCCGCTAAATCGAGGACCGCTAAATCGAGATTCACTGTGTATACATATTAATATTAATATTAATATGTAAACTCGATAAGTCGCTCATATGGGATGAGCTCATATGAACCAACTTATCTAATTAAAATTACTTAAATATTAAGAAAAAAGAATGAAAATTTTGGTCGACTTATCGAGTTTACATATATACGTAGTAACGGTCAATGATTATCACATGACTTTAAAAGCTAAAAATTAAAGTTAGAGACCTAAGCTTCATTTCCGTCGGGTTTACGTTTTTTAATTTTATTAGGCCTCAAAATTAGAATATTATATTTAATATGTAAATTGAAAATCTTTCCAAAGAAAAAAAGAAATATGATTACTTACTCTCTTTCTTTGAACCATACACTGGTGGTTGGTTGTCCAGTGTAAAATCGAACATCATTATCCAGTCAAATTTTGAAATTACTGGAGATAGTTTCTAAATTTGTACTAGTCACACGATAAAATTTACACACTGGGTTGGTCCGTCGCAATTATTATTGTTTTTATTGATAAATAAATAACCATTGTTGATAATAATAATGATGCAGGAGTGAGAAATTTTAAATAATTCAGCAACTTGCCGTCCTTTTTGGATTTTTAACTGTTAAAAACAATAATAATAATTGTAAGTCATTGAAAGTCACGCGCTAAATTTTCCCACGCACCAGTTTATTACAAAGTTAAATTGATCTACAATTGTTTAAAGGTCATACAATTCATTCATATTAAAAATTAAATTAGATTAAAAATAATATATGAAATATATAAATGGGATATAAATGGGATAAATATGAATAAATTGAAAAGAATTCTTCATTTTAAAATTCCATAGATAAAAATGCTTGGTTTATATTATAATAATAATTATAATCGATCAACTTCTTTACTGCTAGCAAGATTTAAAAATTCGTTATCAACAAGAACAAAACCATCTTCAATAATATTAAGAAACACCCGCAATTTAAAATCGATCGCACTACGGAGAGAAGATAAAAGTCGATGGGAACGTAGAGTTGCTTTAACACCTGACGCAGTATCCAATTTAATCAAAGAAACGGGAGTCAAGATTTATGTGCAACCATGCAATAAACGAGTCTTTAACAATGATAGTTATCTCAAGGTTATTATTTACTATAATGTTTATGATAAATACATTTATAATGTATATCATTTATATAAATAAATGTATATTGTAGGCAGGAGCAATGGTTCAAGAAGACATATCCAATGCGGATATAATCATGGGAATTAAAGAAGTAGAGATCAAGAACTTAATACCAAATAAAACATATGTATTTTTCTCTCATACTCATAAAGGACAATTGTACAACATGGGAATGCTAAAATATATCCTTGACAAGGTATTGATTAATTAATTGCGATTGTAATTGTAAATAATGAACATTTATTAATTCATATTTTCCTTTACGATCTTTATGATTATTCTTAGGAAATACAATTAATTGATTATGAATTGATGACTGATGATAAGAATAAAAGATTAGTTTTATTTGGGACTCACGCAGGATACTCGGGAATGATTGATGGATTACACGGGTTAGGGCTACGGCTCCTAGGGTTAGGATATAATACACCATTCATGGTAATAACCGCAACATAAAGAAGGTTGATTATTATTACTATGAAATATTTGTTGAACTAAAATTATTTTATTACTATTAAAAATAATATTTTAGCATATAGCAATGTCACATTCATATAAATCATTAGATAATGCAATAGCCACAGTTAAAGAATTAGGCGATTCAATTGTCAAAGATGGATTACCCGATGATTTTAATCCAATGACTTTTGTATTTACTGGCAATGGGAACGTTTCCAAGGTAGAAAAAAAAAGAGACAATTTAAGTAATGTATGTGAAACAAAAGAATTTCTTCATTAAAGTTTTTTTAAAAAAAATCATTCTTGCAGGGAGCACAACATATTTTCCAAAATTTACCACATGAAAATATTAATCCAAAGGATTTGAAAGAATGTGTTTCTGATAAACGTATGTTTTCTATTAAATTAATTCATTTACTAATAAACAATCAATTGATTCATCATCTATCATGTATTTATAATTTTCAATTTATGATTTTAGATAAATTTAGTAACAAGAAAATATATGGATGCCAAGTTAAATTAGAAGATTATTTGATTCGTAAGGATACAGGAAAATTTGTATCAAAACCAGATTATTATTCCAATCCAGGCAAATATTTATCAGAATTTCACTCAAAGGTAATTACTAACTGCCAAAAATTTATTCTTCAAAGTAAAAATTCACCAGTAAATAAGTATTTGCTAAGATTAATATTTTTGCTTGTGATTAGATTGCACCATACACATCTATGCTTATACATGGATCTTATTGGGATACCAAATTTCCAAGATTAATTACTACCAAACAACTGCGGGAAATTCAATCAAATCCAACCATTAAAAATAGATTGTTATGTATTTCAGACATTAGTTGCGATATAAATGTAATTATATATTTACATACTTACATGTGCATTCATAAATTGTATATTTAGTTGTATTTTTTTCTTGATTTGTAGGGAGCTTTGGAGTTTCTTTCACACTCCACTAAAATCGATGACCCATTTTATTATGTTGATGCTGTTAATAATAAAGAACACAAAAGGTTTGTATTTGTGAATTCTTTTTTTTTAAAAAAAAGTTAATGTGGACCTACTAGAATTTTGTTGGGTTTATTACTAGTGATGATGGTCAAGGGACACAAATAATGGCGGTGGATATTTTACCAACAGAAATACCACTCGAGAGCAGTAAACATTTTAGTAAATCTTTATATCCATTCATGAAAGATTTGGTTATTATTATTATTGTTGTTGTTGTTGTTGTTGTTATAAATTATTACATCGGAAGAAAAATATCATATTGATCCACAAAAATTTATTTTAATAATAACAGATTAATAACAATATAGAAAATAATCCTGTTTTATCAAGTGCGACTATAGCAAAAGATGGGAAATTGATGGATCGGCATAAAAATTTATATAACTTATTACCAAAATCAACAATAAATTCTACTTCTACCGCTACTGCCACAGCAAGCACTGAAACTAGTACTAAAAAAGTGACAATAAATAATCATATTAAGAAAAAGATTTTGTTACTAGGAAGTGGATTTGTTGCTAAGCCATTTGTTGATTATTTAAGCGCCAAAAATGATTTGGATCTAGTTATTGGTATGTTTTGGATTTATACTATGATTCTTGTGATAATCATTAGGATGGGAGATTTTAATATAATATTAATTAATTAATTACAAATATTTGTAGCAAGTAATGCTAAGGAAGAAGCAATTGCTTTGACACATGGAAATCCAAATATTCAAATTGTTAACCTTGATGTAAATAATAAACAAGACTTGAGTGGATTGGTGGAAAGGTCTGATGTTGTTGTTAGGTAACATACAAAAATCTATACATTTGTATTTATATATCTATTAAATATTTTCATATTCATACACGCTCATGAAAAAAATTACATTTAGTTTTATACCAGCACCTTTACATCCAATTGTTGCAGAGCAATGCATCTTGCATGGAAAACATATGATAACTGCCAGTTATATATCACCAGAGATGAAGGCCTTGGATGAACGGTAAATTTAACATATGGATTTGTAATCATTTATAAATATAATTATATTTACAAAAAAAATTATTGTGTCGTGTAGTGCCAAGCAAGCGAATATAACTATATTAAATGAGATAGGAGTAGATCCTGGGATTGATCATTTATCGGCAATGAAAGTAATCGATGAAGTGAGAGATGAGGGAGGAGAAATAACATCATTTATTTCATGGTGTGGTGGATTGCCAGCTCCAGAAGCATCAAATGTTCCATTGGGTTATAAGTTTAGTTGGTCACCCAAAGGTGTGCTCACTGCAGCTTTAAATGATGCAAAATTTTGGATGAATGGAAGGGTAAATATTATGCTTTTAGAAGAATGTTGGGGAGGGTGTTATTAATGAATATATAACTTACTTTTTCTACATGACTTGTATGATTTTATAGTACCAAGAAATTCCAGGAGGAGATTTGCTCAAATCGCATTTTCCATCAGTATTAACATATCCAGGATTTGCATTTGAAGGTTTAGCAAATAGGAATTCATTGTCATACATTGACACATATGGTTTATCACCTTTGGAAACAAAAAAAGCAATGTTCAGAGGTACCTTAAGATACAAGGTATGAACGAATGAGCGAATGAATGAGTGAATGAACGAATGTGATTTAGTGTATTAATTAATTATTATTTAAAGAAATTAATCACAATTAATTAATTAATCATAGGGGTATTCAGATTTAATGTATTCATTCTATAAACTTGGATTATTGGATACTAAACCATTTAAAAATTCGAATCTTTATAATTGGGTGAATATTAAAAATTCTTTTTGCAAATATATTTATACACACATATATATATTATTTAATAATAATATTATTATTTTTTTTAAAGTCTGATTTTTTTGATAATTTATTATTTAATAAATTAAATGGTAATGGTAATATGATGACAATGATAACCGAATCTGATAGGATAACAGCTATTTCAGAAAAATTGAATTTAGCTAAAGACCATTATATGATCGATCAGGTTGTTGATTCATTAAAATGGTAAATTAAAAAATTAAAATTTATTATTATTGTTGTTGTTATTATTATTGTTATTATTATTATTATTATTATTTCACTTATTCGCTTATTATAATCTCTTTCCAGGTTATCATTGATGTCAACAACATCCACCAATAATAATAATAATAATAACTTGCTGAAACCAAAGGATATTATATCATCTTCATCAATAGCACCAATTGATTTATTTTGTACGTTATTACAACAAAAGTTAAAATATAGTTCGCACGAAAGAGATTTGTTAGTTTTACATCATGAATTTGGAATCAAATTAAAAAATGGACAAGATGTAGGTATAATTAGGGGTAGTGTATTCATTTAGGAGCACATTCATAATTAGGGGTTGTGTGAATTTATTTAAGGAAACATGTGTATATGTATACATATATTAATCGCTTGTTCGCCCTAAATATTTAATAATAATAATAATTAAATAATAGCAAATTAAGACATCGTCATTGGTATCTTATGGATCATTAGATACTTACACGGCAATGGCAAAAACTGTAGGATTGCCGAGTGCGATTGCCGCAGAAATGGTTGCAAGAGGTCAGTAAATTATTAATCAGGATAACAATGTATTAGATTAGTAATCAAACGATCAATCGGCAAATCAATATTCCAAATTAAATTAATCAATCAAAAAATCAATAATAGGTGAAATTAAGGAAACAGGAATCTTGTCACCAACTACGAAATCTACTTATTTACCGATTCTAGAAAAATTGGAAAATGAAGGAATAAAAATTGTAGAAAATGTGGAATGTCATCGCAAAGAGACGAGCCAGAAGTTGGAGTGTAGTGGTAGTGGAATTTGGAATTAATTGATGTGATTTTATTATTATTATTGTTAAACTTTCTTTAGTCATAATATTTATTTATTTATTTATTTATATTTATTTACTTATTATATTATTTTGTTTATTTATTTATTATTTTACATAATCTAATGTTCAATATGTTCAATTTTAATATTTAATAAACTAATACTAATACCAACAACAGCCTTATTAGTCATGTGACGATTGTCCTTGATTCTATCCTCTTAAATTATTTTTTTAATTATACTTTTAAGAATTGTGTGTTTCATAAATCTAAAAAGAATGTTCATTTTCTTTTTCTTTTTCTTTTTTCCGGTGCTTGCTTTGTGGACTTAACACGGAATTCGGAAGCTTAATATACATAAAATTTTTATCAATAAGAAGGATATTTATCTCGTGACCATATTAAGGATTTGTTTTTGTTTTGTTATTCCAATTAATTAATAAACAATAAATAATTCAAAAGATGGGAAAATGTATGAATTATACAATTTTTTACCAAGATCAAGTGAAAATAAATAAAAAAGTACACAAGCCTCAAAAAAAGAAACAATAATCACAAAAACAAAAACTCCAATAAATAATATAAATGGAATTTGTTTTGACAATAACTGCTAAAGCGATGTGACTTGTTTATGACTTGGTAAACAGCGTGTAAAGGGCTTGAGCTCAAAAGGTTCCTTCCTTCCCCTACCTGATTATTTATTCCACTCAAAGGGCCGTCAACAGATTCGGTTAACTCGAAAGGATACCCTGCATAGCCAGGGTGAAAACCTTATGCTGGCTGACTCAAGATGAATAAATATTTTTTTTAAAGACACTGATAAATCTTTGGTGTATATACGAAAAGCCGCAATACATTTATTTAAAATGAATTTTCTAATGAAGAGAGAAAAAGAGAAAGCAATAAATAAATTTATCTAAAATAGTTGTTCTTAAATCCGGTTTAATCCGGTTGCTGTTCTCTCTTACTTTTAATTAAGTAATGCTCTGCAATGTAATGTTGTACGAGATTCTCTCTCATTCATTCTCAAAAAGGGTGAAATATAACAAAATAAAATATTTTGTTGGTAAAAATAGTTAATTCTAAAATAAAATATAAATGCGTGTAACAAAGTTAATAAAATTTATTATAAGTTAATAGAGTACACAATTAAGTTGTACAAAGAATCATTGAAACGATTGAATATTCTTAAAAAAAAAAAGAACAATAATAATAATAATGAAAATAATATTAATAAAATAAATAGTTATTAATAATAGTAAAATAATAATTAAACAATTAATAATAATAATAATGAATTTTTTACCTCCAATCAATTCTATTTTTGTTAATTTTGTTCAACAATAAATAAATATGTACAATTTTATAAAAATCCTATGAGATAGCACTTTTATTTTTTTGGTCCTCCCTCCAAATAAAAAATAATTTTCTCCTATTTGAATTTCAAAAAAATTTTTTTTTTTTTTATTAACCCAAGAGCTTGACGCTTTTTAACATTTTTTTTATAAATATATATAGAATCTTTTTTTTTTACCGCTTGCGGAAAAAATATATATACAACGCTATATCCTTTCTTCAGATCATAATATATACTATCTATTTTACAAGGAGCTGCGCTACCTTACAAAAAACATCAAGAAAGAGAAAAAAAAAAACTGGTTTTTTTTTTAACAAACTATTACATTTTCACATTACAACATTTTAATTCAACACACACACACATACACATCATATACATACACACACACTCATATTTACATATATACATTCATATATAAATTATATACATATTAATATATATATATATAAATTATACAAATACATAAGAAATATTAAAAATGAATCCATCAGATAATAACAACAATTCATTAAAACATCCAACCCCTATGGAGCAGGTTGATGAACTTAAATATTGGTTAGCCACAGCACCTGCAAACTGGGATCCTGATCAGAACATTCAAAAATTCCAATTACCAACTGGTGAATGTATTTCATGTGTATTATGGAACAGTCTTTATCACATAACTGGTACTGACATAGTACGAAGTTTGGTATTCCGTTTTCAAGCATTTGGTAGACCAGTAAGGAATATTAAAAAATTTGAAGAAGGTGTTTTTAGCGACTTGAGAAATTTAAAACCAGGAACTGACGCTTCGCTTGAAGAACCAAAATCAGAGTTCCTCGAAATGTTATACAAAAATAACTGCATTCGCACCCAAAAGAAACAAAAGGTCTTCTATTGGTATTCAGTTCCACATGATCGTTTGTTCTTGGATGCCTTGGAAAGAGACTTGAAACGTGAAAAATTGAACGCTGAACAAACAACCGTGGCTATCGCTGAACCTGCATTATCATTTTCATTTGACTCAACACAATCGTTATACGATCAATTCACAAAAGGTTGCTTCTCGCTTTTCCAATCAGTTCAAACCTGCGAAATTCAAAAACCTCAAATGTATCCAACACCAGAGCTTGAATACCACACAATAGAAAGTGCATTTGAAGCAAGCACCACAGCAAGCGCATCACCAGAATGCTTCAACTCACCATGGAGCACATCATCAATCGATGATCAATATATCGATGATAGTCGTCACTCATCACCAGACCATTTGGATGCAAGCATACTCCAAGCTATCGTCCCATCGTCCACCGTCGCAACTCCATCACCGTTCAACAACAATCCAAATGTTACGGTTGCCACAGCTGCAAATCTTTTTGGAATGTTTTCAATCTTTGAAGGCTCTCCTACCTACAAACAAAGAAGAAGACGTGCAAACTCATGCACAAATATGAATAACGAACATTGCAATAACAGCGATGACAATTTATCACAACAACAACATAGATCAAATAATGCAAATTGTCCATATCCAATGAAAACCTATTCATGTCCATTTCAATCATGCGGGCGTCTGTTCAAACGTCTCGAACACTTGAAAAGACACGTACGTACCCATACAATGGAGCGTCCTTATTCATGTTCAGTATGTGGTAAAAGATTTTCCAGATCAGATAATTTGGCTCAACATCGTAAAACCCATGAACGTAGCTCAAGCAATTCCCCACCACCATTAGACGATTCATCAAATGCTTCAGATGTCGAATACGAAAAAAGTGTCATAAATGAGTGCTACACTTATGACAGTCCAAATATTCCTTCCTGTGTTCCTGATGGCCTTGCCGTATACACCACTGCCGACAACTCATCATATCCTATATTCAGCATACATCCAAATTCATACTTGACGAACAATGCTGGCAACGAGATTTTAATTTAAAATAAGGATCCCAAAAAAAAAACCAAAATTTTCTTCTTTCTTAAATTATTGGGTGGAAAAAAAGGATACATTTATATTTTTATATATATATATATATTTATATTTACACGTTACAATTTTTTTATTTTTCTTTATATATTATTCTTGGGTTTTAAAAAAAAAATTTTTTTAATATGATAGTTAATGCGTGACCGGTTCCTTTTTTATATTAATTTTAATATTATTATTTTCTTTTCAATAATATAAATTAGAATGGAGGGCCCAAACAAAAATTTATGATAATTTTTATTTTTTATTTTTGAAATTTTTTAAACTTTATTTTCATTCTTTATTTTGAAGGAAAAAAAGAAAAAAAATAATTTGAACTGGTTTCTTCTTATTTATTTTATTTTGATTTTTCTGTTCAAAATAATTTTATTGAAATAAAGAAATTAGAAAATTTTTGAATAATAAAATAAAAATAAAAGTTTCTCACTTTATACATTCTTTCTTTCTTTCTTTCTTTCTTTACTATTTTTTTTTATTAACATCATGTTTACATGATGAATACATTTTTTTTTTTTTTTGTACATTTTTTTATTTTTTTCATTTCATCTTCATTTCATTTCAAAAAAATCCTTTCCTTACATTTTACAATCTTCCATAATATTTCGTAATCATTCACAATCCTTAATCTCATTTTTTTTTCAAAAATATATGTTATTATTATTGTTATTATATTTTCTTTTAATTAAAAAAAAAAGATAAATTTTTAGGGAAAGTTCAAAGGAAATACTAATAATAGCGAATGTATAATATATAACTCCCTTCCTGGCCTTCCAGGTTTATCTTTTTACTTTATTCTTTTTTTTCTTTTTTTTTCTTTGTTAGTATGTTTAATCAATTAATTTATTTTAGGAAAAAAAAAAAATAAATAAAATAAATAAATATTTTTTAAAAGAATATCACGACATAATATATTTTTTCAAATTTTATAATTTTTTTCCCTAAAAAAAAATTTCCTTTTGATCACCTTAATTATTTTTTATATTTTTTTTAGGGAAAATTGTTATTATTTGAAAAAATATCAAAAAATTCAAAAAAAAAATTCAAAAAATCAAAAAAAAAAATCTCAAAAAAAATTCAAATATGATTTTGATCTTTTTATTTTATTTATCTAATAGATAAATAAAAATAAATAAAAGATCAATAAAACAAACAAAAATTTTTAAGTTTATAGTATTAATAATATTATATATATATTATTATATGTATACTTTATATGATATTTTTTATATATTAATATAGAGAAGTAAATAAATTTTTTTATTTATTTCAATTTTTTCATAATTATTTTTGAAGAACCAGCCAGGCAGGGAGGGGATCCAATTTATTTTTTATTTTTTATATTTTTTTTCAATTTTTATTTTTATTATCTCAAAAATAAAAAATAATAACAATAATAATAATATAAAATAAAATAAAAAATGAAAAAACTTCAAAAATTATTTTCTTTATATTTACAAATTGAAATTAATGCGTCGATTTGATTTTATAAAATAATAAATTTTATATAATGAATTTTTATGTAATCATGATAAAAAATGTCAATTTTTCATAATTCTTTTCTTCTGATCATCTTTTGCTTTTTTTACTTTTTTTCTTTAAAACATAACAAATTAAAAGTGGAATTAATACTTTGCCCAATACAATATTTTCAATTTTGAACAAAATTTTTGAATATACTGTTCAATCCATACTAACTTTTATTATCGTCGCATCCTTATTTATAATAGTTGTTATGTTTCCTTGGCGATAAGGTACCAATTAAATTATTATATTCATGATTATTTTAATTAAAACAAAAAAAGGATGGAGTTGGGGTGATCGCAGTGGTGGAGATGGCAAAATTGGAAAATACGGTTTATTCTATAATAATAACACTGGTACTGGAACTTATGATCCATCCTTTGATCGAACGTGGGGCCGATTTCGTTGTGATATTGACAAGGTATTTGATGACTGTTTTAGTGGTGGCGGCATTGGAGGAAGAGATCGTGAGGGTTATGGAGGTGCTGGTATCGTAGGATCTCCAATAACATGGGCACAGTTGGTGTTTGTGCTTTTGATTTTACGCCTGCAGTTGATGTTAAAGATACAGAAAATGAAGTCATAGTTCACGGTAATTTTTTAAGAATATTATTATTTGTTATACATATAAACATGTGTTTATATTTCATCATTTGAATAATCATTTAATTAATGATTTGTAGCTGATTTACTAAAGAGAATATTAAAAGTATTATTCTATTATCTGCTTTAATCAATTATTATTATTTTCGTTAATATGTATTATATAATAATATGGTCGATATTCGTGACGATAATTTAGTTATCAGGCAAAGCAAATTTTTTATTTTTAGTGGATAAACATCCAAGAAAAATTCTTGGGATACTGCAACTGATTGGACTAGAGAACGCCATTATGGTCATTTTATGCGTTCTTTACCGCTTCCCACCAACGTTGATCGTGATAAAGTTGATGCACGTTTAGATTTGGGTGTGCTCGAAATTAAGTTATTATTATTCATTATTAGCTTCCAAGAACTGAAGGGTGCCACAGTCAAGCGTATCACTGTTCAATAAATAATAAAAACATCAATAGTAGCTTTATTTTATGGTTTTTTTAAAAAATTTATATTAGCAATTAAAAATAAAAATGCAATTTGATTATTAATCTCAACTAAATTTCTTTATCTTGTCTATCTAACTTCCTCATTAAGATCGCGATTGTGTTTATTATTTACTTTTAGAAAGTCAGGAATATATATTTTTTTTTGAACCTTGATTTTATTTAAATTTTTCTCGCCAAGAAATTATTATGAAACGGTCTTCTTATCTTCATTCCCAAGTTTGAATACTGACTGTAACTGATGTCCATGAATAGATTCGTAATACATTTTTATTTTATATCTAGTTCGATTTGCTTTATCCTGTCGATTTCGATATTTCTCTTTAAGCAAATTCCAGTAAAAATATCTGTTTGATTATGAGCATGACGGCATCTAAGGGCAACAACGGTGGCCATTTTGTGTTTCACAAGTGAATAGATGCTTTTAAATGAGCAATATATATCTTAGAAAAAATCGTAGATAAGGCAGAAAGAAGTAAGTTCTCTACGAAAACTGCTTATTTTATACAAATGACGTTTTTAGAAATACAAATTCCAACAGGCTCGAACTTGAGGTTAGAGACCATTTGGTTTGCCCATCTATCTAATAATGTTCTTACTACCAACTTTGACATCTGCGCATTTTATCCTGGAAGTGTAAAATACAAATGCATGCAACAAGGGACTAGAATTTCTGATTATTTCAAGAAGGACGAACCACCTGCAAATGAAACTCATGTTCATTCTCATATACTCACCCCCTGTTCCTCCTCCCTAAGAAGAACGAATAATTAAAGTCAAAGCTTGTCACACACGGTTCCATGTGGATTTTTATTTGTCTTCCACTGTAACAAGAAATGGTTAATTATAAAAGTTTACGAGCCCACTATAACGAGCCTCGACTGTATAAATTTATATTCACATTCATTAAATTTATTTCAATGACGTATTATGTGTGATACTTTACCCGACAATCCTTTTTTCACATGGGATGAGTTGCTAGGGAAAGTAATGCTTTAAAGTACAATGTTGGAGAGTCAAGTTCACTCTCCCGTATAAATTTCAATAATTATTGACAACATTTTATTAAATGGTCAAAAGTACCTGGACACTAATTTCTTAAAACTCCACATAGTAACTCAATATGTAACCTAGTACTAGGTTGTAATAATTACGAATGTAAAATTTAATAATAATAATTTAAATTAACAAAAATGATATCCTTTTTTTTGTCAGTTATTGGTTTAGGTCAAGTATGTAGATTTTCCCCATGTAGTTAATTTTCTTTTTTTTTCGTTTTTTTTTAATTTTAAAAATTTTATCAAAACCTGGTCTATAAGTTTAATTCCAGCAGGCGTGCGTGTGTTATCATGATGCTGCGCAAAAATTGCGGACACAATAAGTCTTAATATTAGATATCAAAGACTGTTTGGACAGTTAAGTTTTTTTTTACATTTAATTTGTTAAAAATACCATTTTATTATTTTATTATTATAATTCAATTCAAATTATTAAAGAATTTATACATATATTAATTCAAATTATTCGTTGTGATGGGTTTCTACGTCCCTATAAAAATTTTTTTTTCAGAAAATATATAGTTTTTGCATATTAACACATTTTCGTCCATTTCGTGACGGAATTGTACATGAAAATAGCACATATTGGTCCTGGAAAACACATTCCATAGATTCTCCGCAACATTCTCCGTAACATTTTCCGGAATTTCGGTACATATTCCATTTTACCTCGACCGGGAAAAGATAACCGATGATAATCACCACGGTGGATTTAGCGAATTTTCTGTCAGAATTTGTCTCTTATTATTATATCCCACCATAGCCAGAAGAAATAGAACAGCCTATCGGAAAATGCTCGCATTAAATATTTAATGCTGCGACTAATCGAGGAAATTGATCTTGCTCTAACACTATAAATATACAGCAATCCATTCGATCAATCATACATATTGCAATATACTTATATTCCGCTCCGCTATAAGGTGAAAATTGGATCGTATACTAATATTTGAATAAATTAAAACGTGTTTATTGTTTAGGTGACGTCAAAGTGTAGAAGCTGCAAAAGAAGATTTATATTGATTCGCACATAAATTACATTTGAAGGATTTAATCTTCCGTGACGTTTAAAGCTTCAATTTTTCCAAAATGACTCTATGAATCAGAAACAGGTAAATTATTAATACTATCGGAGTTTGTTTCTGAATCAGGAAAGTCTTAAAAATTTTCAGTGCTCCCATAACTATTATTGTTTGGATAAATATTCATCCAAGTATAAATTAGAATGATATCTTGTATACCGGATTTACAATATATAAAAACAATAAAGCCATTATTAGTCTTGTATTAACTCGATTTATTTATATTTATGTGAAAGATAGATGGTAACGCTTATCAATATTCTTCAAGAACCAAGCAAAAGAGCAGCTCTTATCTTTTTAACTTATTATAGTAAACTCCATCTCAAGTCTAGACCGCGGAGTCCGAGAGTCCGATTGTTTTGGAACAATAATTCCAGATTCTCAATCTCCTTTGTATGAATGAATATAAAAACAACTATATATTAATAAGCCATTGACTTAAAACGTTCAAATATTTACAAAAATAATTTGGGCAACTATTACGACGACTATAAACAACTAATTATGGCATTATAGACATGACTTTTTTAATTATTGAGATGGAAACAACCAGAACACGCCCTTGATTTGATTGCTGGTGTTTAAATTGGACCACAATATTAACAATTTTATTATTAAACACAATAATAATGGCTCTGAATAAGTTCATTAAAGGAAAAAACCTTATTTTTTCAAGCAAAGGTTACATAATGAAATCTGTGTTATTAGAATCCTTAAGTTTCAAAAAAAAAAAATTTTTCTTTGATTAGAAAGGTAAAAATAATCTTTAAAGGTTTCATTCGTTATCGTTATGTCAGATTCCATTTACTATTATCAAATATATCTTGAATTGTGTAAAATTAATTAAGACTAAATAGAAAAATAATAAATAAAAAGCTTGAAGGCGTTTTTATTAGTAATTTACTGATTTATTTATATTTTTTATTAGTTGCACAATCATTCGATTTCACGATTATCCCGCTTTTTTAACAAGAATTGGTAAAAAAATTTTTTTAAAGTTTGCTTGATAAATAATTTTAATAATATAAAATCTTATATAATAAAAATTTGTATATAATAATAAAGGACTCAAGGCACACAATGATGCTTCAAAAAAAAAAAAAAAAATCGAAAATAAAAAAATATGAATTTTCTGCCTAAAGAAATAAAAGAAAAAATTTTCATATACAGTCCTAAACCACTTTCCCTAATTTTACTCGATAAAAAATGGCACGAAATGTCATGCGAACCAACAATTCGAGCAAAATGGGTAATTCAAAATTACGGAAAAGCAAATACTTTATTCCATGCGATCCGATTTGGAGAACATTTTATCCCAATGGAGTTGGTCAAATTTCTTATCACAGAAGAAAAAGTGATTTTATCTAGATATTTTGCGCAACGGTTGCATTTACAGTTCGGGAAAACAGATGATACCTTGATTGAACTAAAATTTAGAAATGACGTCAATATCACTATCAATAATAACAACATCAATAACAACAACAATAATAATTTCAGTAATGCAAATCAAAACGCGTCTAAAGTTGCGCAAAAATATTTTAGAAACCCATGGGGTTCGAGTATTTCATTACATGCATTCATCGATTTGTTAAAGGAGGCCAATGAACTATATGGTTCAGATCTTCCCTTAAAAGGAAATGATATTGAAAAATTTCATTTCTTAACTGGTGGACCATTACCTATAAACTTGGCACCAGCAAAATTAAAAGAAAACCTTGAAGAAATTAAGGATCTTATACTTAATAAAAAATTTGTACCTTTTCCTCCAAGACCAACAGTTTTGTTTGAAGACACAATTGAATACCAAACAGAAATGCAAATCATAAATTGTGAAGAGTTTCCAGCCAAAGATGGCTTTGAAAATAACAAACAATTAAACATGATTGCTAGAGCAATATCAATTTATCCAGAAATTGTGGAACTATGGAAACAAATTGGTTACCCTGACATTTGTATTGATGTTAATAATTTGGTGTTACAAGGTTCTTTGTTAATTCTATATCCAAATTCAATAAATGAAGATTGTGTCTCCCCAACTATAAATGATTTTGTTGAATGCATACAAAAATTTATCAAGGTTGGATTCAAATTGACAAAATCTGTTATGGTGGATATTTTATTTTCGTATGAACAACATCTCACCAAAATTGGAGAATCACTTATAGAAGCATTCCAAACAGTAAGGGACCAACCAAAAATCGAAATTGTGGTACTTTGCATTGTGGAAGCTATTAAAGACAGCAGAAATTCGAAAAATCATCAAGTTTTAGATTTTCTTAGGATGCAACTTGAAGAAAATGATTTAGAACCTGTTTATCTTAGTGCTTTAGTTTACCATTATTTTGATGATATTACTAGGAACAAATTAATTGAATTTAAAAGATTTGGATCAAGCAGATCTTCTACTCATAATAATGATGACAACAATAACAACAACATCAATTTGACCAGCAACGAAAAAATTATTGAAGCTATTAATCATTACTATATTCATGGCTATAAATATCATCCACATGACATTAAGAATTTTAGAAATGTTTATTATTGGACAAAGTATTATATTGAAGTGTTGATATGTGACAATGACTTTAAATTTATAAATTCAAACATTGAAAGCCCAATAAACAATATAAGAACATTGAAGTTAAGTAGCAATTTGTATGAGTGGGTACTAAAAAACTTCAAACCTGATTCAATTGTTACAAGATTATGTTTCAATGATATAATTATATCCAAGACTTGGATTGATAGAGAATTGTTACTTCATCCTGAAAGACAGGTACCAGAAAAAATAACCAGTCATGCATTTGAACTGATTATATTTACTTACAAAGAATTTTGTAAGAATAATGTTCCATTTGAATTGGCACATTTGAACTTATTAAAGAAATCAAATGATCCTACAACTTTGGCACCGTTATTTGAAGATTTCTTACCACAAATCTTTAATATTAACACAACATTTGATTATCACAATGTCAATAATAATATCGAAGAAAAAGGTTTAAAAGATCAATTAAAATCACAAAACCAACCTCTCTTTCAATATCTTGATAATCGTGAAAAGAAAATTGAAATTGAAGAAAGAACAAAACTCTGGTTTATTGAATTGCAAAAGATTCATTCCCAAATCAACACACAATTTAATGTCACCACCACACATAATAATAATGATCAGTTTACTACAAATTTTAAAACTTGTATGAAAAAGTTTTGGGATAGAATTGTATTGGAAACTGATTACATTAACAAATTTGAATCTAAAAAAAGAAAATGTGCATCAAATCATGGAAAAGATGGATCAAAAGCTCAAAAGATCAGCTAGGGCGAGGAAATTGGATTGTAAACAGGATGAGGGTAATTGGAAATCCAAATTAGTTGATGAGATATTATTTATTGCTGTTGTTGTTGTGTTATTTAAGATAACACATATTAATTTATTTTTTATTATATTGAACTTGACACGCAATAATAAATATTTATCATTATTTATATCGTAAGGACTTTGAGGATGAAGTGTAATTTCTATGATTTAAAAATTTCTTTCTAGTTTATGGTATTAAGCGGGAAAATTTTTGCCTGTAAGCATGCTATCTTTTTTACGATTATGTTACCAATTATTATCTAGGAGAGTATATTAATTGATGACCATGATTATGTGTATCATAATGAATTGACTATTACTAACGAATTGGTTTTATTAGCAGATAATCTTGTTTAGTGATTTAAGAAAATCGAATTTATTTTATTTAATCGAATTTATTAACTTATTTAAAAGTTAACTTGTTACAAAGTTATTTTTCAAATATGCCGAATTCAAGCTTCTTTCTTATATACAATCAAATTAATTAGTGATGTTATCTACTATTCTATGTTTTTAACACATTATTATGTCCTTGACACTACTCTGTGTTAAATAGTATTGGTTTCCAAAACTTGAGAGTGCGAAAGTCAAAAGGTTTCTCCATAAGTCGAAACTAGTTTTGATTTTTGACTATTGACTTTTGATTTAGTTTTGACATATAACTTTTAATTTTAGTTTTGACTTTCACCTCTTCAAAATAGTTTTGGCGACCAACACTAGTGTTAAACATAAAGTTTATGTCTCTTGTGTAAACACAACTTTATGTATTGCGCGAAAGAAACATAAAAGACAATCCCTACTAAATAAAGTTAAATAACTATTACGATACGAAATAAATAAATATATTTATTTATACGTAATATATACAAATAAATAAATAATAATAATAGATAAATGGGATTTTAAATATCATTTTAATCAAAGAACTTTTAAGCTTACGGAATATATGCTAACCAAATTTGGTGATTACCATTACACTAAAGTTTATTATCATTATTATTAATATGAAAAAATTGTATATACCAAAAAGGCAATGCCAATATGATTCTAAAGATATTCACATTTCCATAAAGGGATTAGTTAAGTGTTGGCAATTTAACTGGTTCAATATTTGAACTGTTAATTGGTTAAATAATCGATTAATTTTGTTAATATTAAATAATAATAACTTGCAATAATTTGAACAGTTATTTAACAGCTATTTAATCAACGTGCAGGTCATTTAACTAATTGAAAATTATTTAATATTAACAGATATTATATGTAATTGTAGATATTAAAGAAAATAGTGCATGACAATTGCATATTTTTTTGTTTGCAAGTTGTACATATACTAATTGCTTAATCTCCACAATTGCATATAATATTTGATATTGTTTTCCGGATGAACTTTAATTTTAATTAAGGGAAAGTATAACATTTATTTACACCTTGATTTAAAAATTTATCAATTCGGCACAGCTTAAAAGCTAATAGGAAATCATAAAAAGATATAGGCGAAAAAATTGTAGAAACAAATTAATCAATTTATGTCATGTGGTTACTTAACTGACTGTTCAAAAGTTAAATAATCATCATTGCCAACATTGCTTTCTTTATAACAAACCTCATGTCCTAGCAGGAAAAAATAACTTCATGAACGAGCTCACAAGTTAGCTCGTGAGAATATTTAACGATGAAAGCCATCATACTTCTTTCCCAACGTAACGTTGTATATAAAATCGGTTCAATTAATTTGATGATAATAAATGTTTAATAAATATTGATATATTATGTATATAAAAAAATTTTTTTCATTTTATAATAAATTTGTATATTTATTTAGTTTTCCTATTATAAATAAAGCTTCCTTTATATGGAACAGGCCAATCCTGTTCGTTCGAAATAATTTTTGTTATTTATGTAGTGCATTAAAATCTAATGTATAACATGTGGAGTTATCCGTCCGTTATAGAGTATATTAATATATTAATAATAATGTAGTAGTAATAATAATTAATATAAAATAAATTCACAGAATTTAATGTAAAATCTCATTATTATAATTGGTGTTAGTAATTTGACATAACGGGTTTTTATCCATTTCGATTTATCAAGCCTATCAGCTATTATTATTATATTCACTAGCATTTAATTTGAGGAAAAACGAACTTCAAGACTGTCCGCAAAAATATTTTCATATATAGAAACAGTTATGCTGGGTAAGGCTAGACCTTGTATTTTATGGACTGTGGGTGCAAAAGCATTCTGAAGTGGAGATTGTTTCCTAGGAGCCATCTTTCCATAGCTTATTTCTTTTTCTGTCACTACTCTGCTAAAACCTTTATATTTTCATTGCCAATAATTTTTGTCACTATTACAAATCTTCTCTTCGAATAATTTATTATTTGAGAACAAGATTCCAACAACTTTTTGAAGATATACTTTTTTGGGTAAAATAGTATCTCATTTAAGATTTTGTTATGATAACCAATTGCTCATTATCGATTATTTATTCAGCTACTCGATAATTCAACATTCAACATTCGACATTTTAGATTCAACGTTGAATTATTGGGTATTTCTATAAAATGCCTTTTCTTTTTGTGGAATAGCAAAATCCTTTTTTTATTATTTTATTTTTTTATTGTATTAACTCAATTCTGTTATATTCATAAACGAATGTTTATAAATAAAGAATACAATTTTTATGGCGTCATATAGGTGGAATTGTCTCTTAAAGGCGAAAACCAAGACAAGAAAGCATTCACCTTATTTTTTTTGGTCTCATACTTCCTAAAAGTTATGTTTTTATAAAATTTTGTTTTCAAAACTTAACATTAAACATTAATGTTAAATACTTAATATTAAAAATTTCTATAAAACACGTTTTTGATCCAAAATCCACAATTCTATTACAAGGGGAAAAAACATAGTAACCACATTATATAATATATTTAATTCATATATATATATATATATATATATTTGGTTTTTTTTTTCTCTAGGAAACTTTTATATTCACCCACCATAAATATCTGACCACCTACTTGATGATCATTTTAATAATTGGGAAACTTATACCTCACTTGTTCAAAACTTTATTAACCAAACCGGGACTGATGCATTAAGTAAACATGTTTTTAAAGTTAATTTGAATATAAACTTAAAGCCTTGTCGAGTTTGCATTATTAATGAATTTAGAATGAAAATTTTAAATTAGACAAAACTCTGTGATTTTTATGAAAAATTTGGGCTCTGTAAAAAGGTTCAAAACTCTATTGAAACATGGATTATGTGTTAAGTAAGTCCACTTAAAATATCTTGAATTATATATGGTTAAAATTTGAGAAAAATTGATCAAGTATAAACAACAAAACGTAAAACCTTAAAATTTGCATTTTGTCAACTTTATTATAATAAAATTATGGGGTGGTCGGATACTTTTTTAAACCCGTTTCACGAACTAATTTATTCTGACACTATATTGTAGATATATGTAATCTATTACGTTGAGCACGTTTTATTAATGAAGCAATATACATTACAACGAAGAAATTTGACCTTTATTACATGTAAAGATTCCGATTGAAAACTTGCTTTTTTGAACTATTTGCTAAATTTTTCCATTAATAAAATACCAAACCTTTCGAAGATTTTGATATAAGTATAAATCTACTTAGTAAATTAAGAAAGGTTTTATTTAAGAAAACGTTGCTTTTTTAGTAAGGGACTCTTTTCATTTTACGTTACACGACTCAAAGTGGTCGGATATTTATGGTAGTGGGATTACTGCGTTCACAAAAGAATCGTCAATTAAACTGTTTACCGTATTCTCTGGAATATAAGCACCACCATTTTGACACGTTTTGGTCAACAAAACTGTGGGTGATGCTTACATTCAAGACATTTTATTTCAGATAATTTGTGTTACATTTATATGGGGATGAAAATGAAATGAGGAAGATGAACGGGAAATATTAAATAGAAATGATGATTCAGCTGATGAATTAGATGAATTAGAAGAGGAAGAGTCTGGTGATTCTGGAAAAGAATAGTCAAAGTAAAATAAAAATCTTATTTTTTATTATTATATAAAAATAAAATCAAATAAAAAATAATTCGAAATATATGTGGTGCTTATATTTATTTTTCTATTTTTTTGTTTTTTTTTTCATTGCAAATTCATACTGGTGTTTATATTCCAGAGAATACGGTATTCATTTTTACCAATTTAATTCTGTCTTAATGTTGATAATAATAGGCAATAATAAACATCAAGATCACGATCACTGCAGGAACAGGATCCCGCAAACTTCATAGATAGGTCAGTAATAAAAATTCTTGTTTGTTATATGATTTGACCCAGACCAAAACTAAGTTTAATATGTAATTGACCTTAAGGTTTGCAATAACATTAGAAAAAAGAACATAATTTGACCCATAATATATACTAACATTAAAATTTTTGAAACTGTCTACTGTTATAACAGAGTCAAATTATTTATAAATTTAAAAATTTATGTATGCATGTAGCACATAAATAATCTATTTTTTTTGTTAATAAGGAAAAAATTAATTTAAAAAGATACAAACAAAACTCCATGCATGCTGCAAATATATACTATATATATAATTAATTTTTAATTTTCAATTTTTCAGCTGCAAGCAGTAACCTATCTACGAAGTTTGCGGGAACTAAGTTTTATTAAACATGATTTTGTTCGGAAAGCATGAAATAAAAACAAGTTGCATCTTTAATAGACACAGATCCACTAGTGATGGGATAGATTGCCGACCAGATGGTAATTACTAAAGCACACTTTTGAGACTAGGCAAGAAAGTCAATATTAAGTGCAGCATAAATAATGCAGGCTTTAAAGAAGCAAAAAACAAGATTCAAAAACAGTATGCAATTCCTTGTACAATATCAATAATAAAATACCAAGCATACATTAATTATTTATTACAAAATATGAAAATTATCCATTATTTTCATAATAAATGATGCTAGAGGAGACTTTGGTGGTGTGACCATATGAAAAAGCAACAGCAAGCTTGGGATATGGTTTGTAAGCGAATCACACAAAAAAAAAACCAAATATTAATATAGTTTGTTGTATTCAAAAATAAGCACCTCAAGAGGCTACCCACCAGCCCATATCAAACAACTTTTGATGAATTAAAAAAAGGTGTTGTGTGTTAAGTTGTGTACCAATCAAGTTTGTTCTTTATATTACGAGAGAAAATTTACCCCATAAAAAATCTTGCATGGAAAACATGCAGAAAACAAACAGAAAAGCGGAATGTTTTCCGTATGTTTTAGTTTTACCAAACTATATAAAACTAAAACAGAAAATTTACGGAATCTTCCTGTAAATTGTATTTGTTGTATTCACACAACTCAATGTATGTTTTTGTAAAGCAAAAAATATCAATGTTTCTCGCAACACATGAAACTGGTGGTTACAATAGAAACTTCAGCTAGATTATATTTGACGTATCACGAACTTTAACTTGTGTAAAAGTAATACATAATAATGATAATGATAATTCAAATTTGGAAATCAAAAAAAAGCTTCACTTATCCTAGATTTGGTATTGTTATATGTGGAATTGGATATGAATTTCACGTGGATTTCATTTTCACGCACAAAAGTACCAAACTAAAAAACCAATCATTAATTCTTTATTATTATTATTGTGACCAAGTTATAACTTGCAATATAAGATGACCAGGATCGTTTGTGTAGATAGGATTAGTAGTGGCGAGGATTCTAGGACTGGAGGCGTATTTCATTTATTTAAAAATTTGTATTAACTTTTTTTTTTCGATAAAATAAAAAGTTGGAACAACTATATATGTATGTAGTACCTTGATTTATTATTGTTTAATTAAAGTTTCTTTTTTTTTTAAATAATAAAAATAAAGACAGTTACACTGAAAGTAAATAAGAAAGATTTGCATTATATAAATTTTTTTCTTTCTTGCGATTTCCCGAAATGGAATTTCCTTATAATAGGGATCTACGGGATGAAAATCCTTTTTTAACATGTTTTGATTCACGTGGGAAGGTTCGATTGTAACAACGAAAAGAGAAATTTCAATTTTATTCGAAAAATTACACCAAAAAAGTTCGTTGTCTGTCTGTTGTAATATGATTTAAATATAAATTAAATATCGGAGCACCCAGTTTTGGGAATTTAATCAGAAATCTTCGAAAATGGGGTTTCATTATTCAATTCTGGTTTCTCAAATAATAAAAAAAAAGTAAACTATTGTTTTCTAAATAAATATTTTTAGCTTTTCAGCAAAGAAAAAAAGAAAATAATCATACGACGGATGTTCTTTAAAGCATTCAAAATTTACTCGATAAAGATGATTCCGATGATGAACAAGTTAGCATATCGTTATATGTAAAATTAATTATTATATAAGCCAGTCTAATTTTAGAGTTTTTAAATCTTAATCAATCAAGATTATTGTTTCTATTGTTATTGATTCTTTGTACTGATAATAATAAATTTCCAAATATGTTCAATAATAAAGTAAATATTTGATAGTACGTGACATATTATTAAATTAATATTTTGATCATCAGATAAAGATTATATATACATTATGACGCGTTCATTATTATTTCAAATATTATTGTTATTGGTGTTCCCTGACAATATTTTTAGAAATTTCAATAATAATAAATGAAGGAATCAGAAAGCTTTCATTAAATAGAAAAAATTTGTTTTTATATTTCGTAATGTAAAAATTTTTTTTAATTTACTTTAACAAGTTTTAGAATGATTTGTTTCCCGATTTTAACTCACACATAATAATAAACATTGTCCCCCAAATAATGAGTCGAGAGCTTACAAGAGAATTACTTAGATTGGAGGATAGAAAACTTAATAAATTTAACGAATTTAACGAATTATGGAACGCAATAAAGATTAGTTCCTATTGACTTCAAAAATAAGCTATTTAAAAAAGAAATTGATGAATGACAAGGATGAAAAAGGATAAAAGTAAACGAACGAAAAAAGTACAAACACGCAATGGATCTGATTCGTTATTTTAATTAATTCGGATATTTCAAGAGCTTTACATGTGTTCGGCATCTTTTAAATATTATTAGTTGTCGTAAACTAAAATTAAATTTGCAAATCGTAACTATAACGTAATAGTAATAGAAAAAAAAAATTTTTAAAATGAAGTTATGTTACATCAGAAAATTTCATTGGTTTTGACAACAAGGTTTTTTGAAGGTGGGTCCTTCAAATTTGAAGCGATAAAAATAGAAATTATGTAATAAGACCATTACTATCTACGTCTGTGTGTAATCTCTCTTACAGATTTGCAAATCGTAACTATAACGTAATAGTAATAGAAAAAAAAATTTTTTAAAATGAGGTTATGTTACATCAGAAAATTTCATTGGTTTCGGCAACAAGGTTTTTTGAAGGAAGGTTCTTCAAATTTGAAGCGATAAAAATAGAAATTATGTAATAAGACCATTACTATCTACGTCTGTGTGTAATCTCTTACGGGATTCACCAGAAAATAATTTATAAATAAATTTGATTTTTATCTTGAAAAAGAAAAGAAGACAGATGAATAGACGGAGATCTAAGTGTTTTTTTTTTTTTACGTTCTTTTATATTTTTTTTTTTATAAACGAATTTCCAAAATAAATATATCTATAACCAATTTTGCAGTCTTCATTATATGACAAGGTTCGAGACTGTTTTTTAAATATTTACTTTCTGTGATCCAAAAAATCATTTCGAATACCAGTTACTATTACGCCACAATTTTCGTCGTCAATTGAAATACTGCGCCTGTATCACACAAATGGCTGACATGAAAAAAAAATAAAAAAATAATGTTTCAACAACAACTTAAAGGATTGGTATGTTTTAATATCAATATGAGATCAGAGTAAATATTAATATTTTCAAATAATTAGTTGTTTAAGTAGCTGTATTTTAATTAAATGAATAATTGTTAGTTGACAAGTAGTTTATATTCTAATATTTTAGATAACCCAATAAAATATTCATCAAGAACATTATTTACGTTAACAACTAATCAAAGATCTTTAAATCCAAGATTCAATAATCCATCATTTTTTTTATCATCCAGATACTTATCAGATAGTTTGAAAAAATCTTTAGACGAGGTATTTTAGTTATTTTTAAAGTGGAATCACCAAATGTTGGAAATGATTCATCAGAGAACTTATTTCATAATTTCAGACTGTAAAGAACAATGATGTTGTGTTGTTTATGAAAGGCACACCTAGTGAACCACAGATATTTTTTTTAAGAATTTCTTTATATTTTCCACATCTTATCATTAAAAGATTATGCATTTAACGCGCATGTGATCAACAAATGGATATAGCGCGGGTTTAGTGGAGCTATAGTTCTCAAGTTATTCACGTTTTCATACATGTTTATTTTATTTATATGTTTAAACGAGTGATAAAATTAGAGTTTCTTTCAATTCAAGATACTAGTGTTGCTGAGCAAACACGAACTGTCTACAATAGCTAGAACTTACTCATACGTAAAAAGTTGATTGATTAGTTAAACTGTGGAAATAATTATTAATTACAAGATAATCAAATAAAACTAGTGCAGTTTGGTTTTTCTTCTGAAACCAGTTTTTTGAGCTTTATACATAAAAGCATGCACGAACCTTAAAAACTTTTGTAATTAATTAGTACATTTTAAAAGCTTTCTATTCATTTATTTCCTTTTTTAGCAATCACGTATTGATAAATAAATCTACGGTTTTGTCTAATAAAAATAATATAAATAAATATTATATATTATTGAATAAAAATTTGGTAAAATGAGACAAATAAAAGGGGGTTTTTTTTTTAATTGAAATAAGATGTTCTTTGTTAGAAGGATAATCTTAAAAATAATCATAAAGTAAATATTTGTCCCTATTAAATTTGTAAAAATTTTCTGAAAGGTCGAAAACTTTATCCTTACGTCCGTAGTGATGTTACAAGTGAAATTGAAATCTATGATTAATATGGAGGAGTGTTTGGGTGCTAAATTATGACAGAGTAAATTCATTAAAAACAATTTATGTTGTAAAAATAGAGGGTTGCATAATGAAAGCTGTGTTAGAATTATTTACTTTTCAAAAAAATAAGTTTTTTCGATTAGAAAGATAAAAATAATCCTTTGAGAAAATTTCAATTGTGTGAAGTAATTCCATTTGTCATGAGCCGTATTCCATTGATCATTATCATACTGTATATTTTGAATTGAATTAAACTAAATAGAAAAACAACAAATGAGAGCCTTATATTTTTTCGATCGGATGATTGAATATTTGCTGAGTCAGTACTGAGTTTTCTCTGAGTTAATACACCACATCTTTATTATTTTCCTTTTTTAGATTATTCGGAATAATTTTTAAATTCAACTCTCTATATAATAATCATACGATTTTCGTTCGAAAAATCAAAAAAATCAAAAAAATCAAAATCAAAATTATGAATTTATTACCCGACATAATAAAAGAGAATATTTTTATATTCACTCTCAAACCTCTTTTCCTAATTTTGCTCGATAAAAAATGGTACGAAATATCGTGCGAATCAAGAATTCGAGCAAAATGGGTAATTCAAAATTACGGAAAAGCAAATGCCTTATTTCATTCAATCCGACTCGGAGAGAGTTTTATCTCAATGGAGTTGGTCAAATTTCTTATCACAAAAGAAAAAGTGATTTTATCTAGATATCTTTTACAACGATTGCTTTTACAGTTTGGGAAAACAGATAATGCTCTAATGGAACTAACCATCAGTAATGGCATCAATAACAATAATAGTAATGCAAATAACACGTCCAAAACTACACGAAATTATTTTAGGAATCCATGGGCTTCGAGTATTCCATTAGCTGTGTTCATCTATTTGTTAAAGGAGGCCAAAGAACAATACGGCATGGATCTTTACTTAAAAGGAAATGATATTGAAAAATTTCATTTCTTGACTGGTGGACCATTACCCATAGATTTAGCACTAGAAAAATTAAAAGAAAACGTTGAAGGAATTAAGGATCTTATACTTAATAAAAAATTTGTACCTTTTCCTCCAAGACCA
>CAJVPN010000355.1:0-30594 GCA_910592215.1 Entrophospora candida
GTGTGGATATTGCAGACCAACTGAGATGTTATTATTCAACGCAACAAAAAGTCAGGAGAACCTGGATGCCAGTGTTTGTCTGGTTGTTGGATACTGCAATCATCGATTCTTATTTAATCTACAAAAACAATATAATAGTGATGGAATGACTCATAAAGAATTCAGGTTAAATCTTGTGTGGGGTTTAATTGAAGAAGGATTAAATAGAAACAATGAAAGAGAAACTCACGGACATATGATACTTGAATCATCACCATCACCATCACCATCATCATCATCCAGAGCTTCTTACATCAAGCAAAGATCAGAATTACCCATGGAAAGATTAGTCATTGAAAATAATCATCTTCCGGAATATAGAGAAAGTAGGATTGTGTGTGAATGGTGCAAATTTCTAACCCAAAGAAATGAAGGAAAATCAAATAAGACTCAAAATCGTTCATATATTTATTGTATTGCATGTATTATGTTGTTCCCAAACTAGAAATTGCTATGTAGATTTCCACACAAGAAGAGAAAGTTGATGTTTCGTTAATTATTTTATTCATTTTTTTATTTATTTATTTATTTATTTATTTATTTATTTATTTATTTATTATCTTATGTAGTAGCTTATATTAAAAAGTCAAAAATTGTAGCCTAAATTGGAATCATTATTTATTCAAAGTAAACTTGTAAATTAGAACATATTAATATGGAAAACCGGGTTTCGAGACTTTTGGTCAAAAAAATTTTTTTTGCAAAATATTATAACATCATGACTATAATTTGTGAAAAAATTACTTAGTACAAAAATAAATTCTTACATAGGATATAGAAAAGATGAGTTAGTTATCATGTGTGACCCATAATGATTTATCTGTTATCTTTGATTTAAAATTTAACAGCATGCCATAAATACTTGGGAAAAGTTTATTTTACCAACAAATTTTTTATTTTATCATTTCATTAATAAGGTGTAAATTCTTTTTTGTCCTTTTTGTTGTGAATAATACTCTAAGACACGTAACATTTAATCATTTTATTCTGTAATTAAAAAGAATTTTTTTGTAATTTTTCAAATAAACGAACATTTCTTGAATATGAATTACGTGATGGTCTTTTATTTTTTCTTGAAATTTCGAATTTCTCTGTCATTTCTTTCACAAGTAACTAAATTTGTATATATTCAGAAGAGTTTTGATGTTATTATAGTAGTTCAGAGAAAAGCTATATTGAATTTAATGTTCATACATACCGCCCATTTTAGTATGCACTCGTAAAAAGGAACAAAATCCTCAATCTCCGAAAAGTCCCTTGGAAGGTTTGCATTTTCTACTTCATGTAGGTGATATTTGTCTATAATTATAACAACGTTAACAATAGGAAATAATATATAAGTTGATACTTTTTAATACAATGTGGCATACCATGGAAATCTAAATAGAAGAGATATATCTGTAATCTGAAGCTTTGTCCACCAAAGACTCTCAAACTTTCTGGGATACACTTCCTGTTATTAAAAGAATTCTTTACTATGTTATTGAACATATTCCTTAAATCTTTTGCGATTTTTTCTGCATCTGCTATTTCTTTGTCCTCTTTTGCCACGGGACTTGCACCTTCTACATAAACTAATTGAAATTTATCTGCACTCGTCATGTAACCTACACCATCTGCCAAATTACGAGTTACATGATTTTGTGAAGGAATTTCCCCATATTCATAATTTATCCGAGCAATGTACCAGAGTGCAGCATCTAGACATGGGTGTACAAAAGCATTCAAATGTGGTTTTTCAATTGATTTAATGTTTAACAATGGATTAAATGCTCCAAGTGCGAATGTTTTAATGCTACAAAATTAGAAATATTTGAGCATAATAATGTATTTTGGATTAAAAAAAAAAATAAAGATCTCTTTATACGCACAACTGTGGCAATGTTCTTCGTATTATTCTTGTTGTTGCAACAAGTAAACTATCGTCATGATTTGGTGGACAAAGATCATCAATTTTGTTTTGCCACTCCGCTTCTGAAAGTTTTTGAGAGAAAAAATCAATAAGAAAATTGTGAATATGATCAGGAATCAATTTTTCAGTGATTTCATCAATTTCTTTATGATAATTTTGAACATCTTCAAATGATAATTGTTTAAAAAATTTCGATTTAGGTCGTAAATCAACTATATCACTTTTAGGATCATATTTTACATGTTCAAGATTAATTTTGTTCACTGTTTTAGAACACTTTATTTTATTATTATCATCATCATCAAATATGTTTTTCACATACTCCTGAAGTGAGAAGAGGAAAAATATCATAAGTATCTTGATTAAATCATATACAGCAAGATGTTTGTAAATACCTGATTTGTTCTTTTTTCCGGAATTACTGATTTATCAAAACAGGAAGTGTTAATATCGATCTATTAGGAGTAAAATTTTTAATCTTGTTAATTCTTTATTAATTTAAACATCATTATTGGTTGTATATGTGTTTAGCAGGAAATGCAGATAACTGTTACCTCAATAATGCTATCTGAACCATATATACCAATATCATCGTTACTAATTGTCTGTTTATTAAGATTAATTTCACCACTCAATTGGGCTGTTTGTTGTGTCCTTGCACTTGTTAATATTTTTAAAGCATCTATCTTAGAGTTTTCTTTGAAGATAAACTTCAACAATTCAAAGAATGTATAAACAATGTGTCATTCACAAAAAAAAAATAATATTCTTTTTTACAAAAAACAAACAAACCTGTGTATATCGAAGTTTTTCTTCTACTTTTGCCTTGTTTTTCTCTTGAACAATATTCCTCCAGAATTTTGCAACATTAGCTGTTTGTTTCTGGGACAAATGAAGCCATTAGTTCTTTTCAAATTTTTTAAAAGTACTTTTTTATCTTTTTTTTTTTAATTTTTTTGAATGCACGAGGAACTGAACCCCATCCCCAGGAATCTTCGGAGGAGCTGAACCCCCTAAGATCGTTTGCAAGAACAAAGGGACGGAACCTCCCTGGGTTGTGCAAGGCGCGAGGAACTGAACCCCATACTCAGCATCTTTAAAGACTTAAAGAGATTCCCTTGCAAGAATAGAGGAACTGAACCCCTCTGAGTTGCGCATACCCGTACTTTAAAAAATGACTATACTAATATCAAAAGTATATATTACCTGATTTGTTAACAATGATGCAATCTGCTGAACTTGCTTGCTGGGTTCAACATTTTCTTTATAATTGGTGATAATCACTTTTAGAGCATTAAGAAATCTTTTTCGCCAGATGGCCGAAAGTTCTCTTTCATCTTCCAACAGAATGTAAGGTTTCATAGTTACAAGAAAGCTTTCATATGACCATGAAGAAGGTGCTATATTTTTAAAATATTCCGAAATGGCAATTTCTACAAAAAAAAAATTTTTTCAAAAATTATAAATGTCTTTTTTAGGCACCAGTAGAATGAAAGACAACCTTACCAATAGAACTTATAAAGTCAGAGTTCGAGTTAACAGTTAGATTGGACATGTTTTGAGAAGGAAGTTTACGCGTGTTATTGTTATTTTGTGACCAAATAATATAGTGTGTCACATTATATTATAATAATTATTATTATATATAGGAGTTTGTGGAGATCTTTTTTTTTTTTTCGAAAAAATATTTTAATATTAATAATTTCAAATAATTGCAACTTGATAAACGACACTTCCTACTTTATCTAAGATCTTTGTTCCTATTTCAAGAAGATAAATTTCTATGTTAGTACGTGATATTGAAATAAATTTATACCTTGCATAAGTACTATTTAGTATTTTGAATCTATAAAACAATAAAATCGATCATTTTAAATATTTCTAAAATATATATATATTTATAGACACACACAATATTTAAATAATTTTTATTACCTTCCGGTGTGGTATTAACAGGTTCAGGAAGATTTTCAAAATCTAAAAGATGACTTGTATAGATTGCCATAGAATGTATTGCCGTCAGTTTGTTTGGTTCATAAGTTGGAAACTTTTTCTTTGATTCCTCGATAGCTTTAACCTGTTTGTAAAATTCTGATCTCGAATTTCTATAATCGAGCGTATACTTTTGCAAAATCCTATATAATTTTTTAGCACTTGGTCGTTTTTGGGGTTTAGCGTTTAAGCACCTGTCTACCATGTCTATAAGTAGCTGAGGAATTTCACATCTGATTTTGGGACAAGGTCCTTGACAAATGAGCGTTTCCAAGTTAAAATCATGTGGAACATCGTAACATGTGAAAACCTCCATCATGATGATTCCAAAAGAATATATATCTGATGCTTGAGTGTAATCCTTGCCTTTTAGAACTTCGGGTGCCACGTATGGAGGCACACCAAAAATTTTCGAACCTTGAACCCCTATCGGTCTGCATAATCTGAAACTTGTTAATGTAATAACTAGGAAGTGATGTGCAGACAATGTTTCCGGAATGTAAATCTTTATGGGTTAGTCCTTCTTTGTGAATCAAAGCGAGCACATAAGCAATACAACGCAAAACATTTAATTTATCTGCCCAATCCAATACATTAAAATATTTATTTGACATTTTTTAAAGACTTTTCACATTCGCATATTGCATGACAATCATGTAATCGTTTTTTTCTGGATCTTTGGTTATGCCATAAATTTCGATTACCCATTTACCTTGAAATTTGAGTTGGTTTTCAACCTGAAAGATCTATATATCACTTAAGGTAACAAATTGGACTGTTAAATTATAATTATAATGCAATTGTGATAATAATGACTAAATTTTGGACCCTGAAATTTTTAGTAATATCAATGTTCACTTTGTCTGGTTTTGTTGCAGCATGCCCATATTAATATGATGTTAATTAGTTTTGATCTACATTAGTCCATTGTACACCCCAGTAACCTATCTATAGTTTCCGGGGTCCTGCCCCCTAGATAATAATCGAAAGATGTGCGACAACATAACCATAAGCAGAAATTTTATTTATAAATAGATGTTACTTTTGTACTTGGATTGATAATAATAATAAATAGTTTGTGCACGTAAACTTTATTCAAAAAATAATTTCAAAAAGGTTCTTTGCCATTAATAATAATAAAATACTTGCGCCTAGCATTCCTCAAGAAATCATTGAAATAATAAAAATACTTTATAATGTATGTATTATTTTTATTATATTGAAATAAAAGAAAGCAAGCATATTGAAATTTTTATTTGGGCAGGTTGAATCAATAAATCAGTTAGATTACTTAGTTAGTTTGCAATGGAAAATAATTATTTTTTGTTTAACTGACTGAATGAACGAATGTTACTTAAAATCGTCATTGTCCAATGACATTAATAATCATTTTTTTTCAACAGGTCTTCATATGATCCATATGTACCTAAGGAGGGCGCTGCTGGTGGACCACCTTCAAAAACTGCAGAAATTCAAAAAAAAATCGACGAGACAGTAGAAGTTATGCGTGATAATCTTAAATCCGTTGCCGTAAGAGGAGAGAGATTAGACACTTTACAAGATAAAACCGGTAAAGAATTTATGTTGGAGAATAAAGAAACACTTTAAATAATTTAAATAATTAGTAATATCTCCTCACTATCTTTTTATAAATAGAAAACTTGTCAGTATCAGCACAAGGATTTCGTCGTGGGGCAAATAAAGTACGAAAACAAATGTGGTGGAAAGATATGAAAATGAGAATTATTATCGCTGTTACCATAATCATTTTATTATTGATTATTATTTGTAAGTAATATCAATTTTTATATAATATTGGAAATATATATTATAATAAGAAGCATACCAATTAATTAATCAAAATTTTTTGTAGTACCAATTGTTCTCAATAAAAAATAATTTAAAACCCACCTTTAATTGTCAACTCACTCACCTTTTCAAAATTTCATTTATTCTTTTTTGTCTATGAAAACCAAAGAAAAAGAATCGGTATTCATTATTATTGTTATTATTATTGTTGTTTTTCTCTAGTTTGCAAACACATGTAAACTTATTATTGATATATTTTATTTCTTTGTACTATTATTTAATATTATATAAATATTTTTTCTTAAAATTAAAAAATAACAAATAATAACAAAGTATATACTATGTTGCTGATGTTTGTCTTTCAATTAATGTTGCAGATATTAAATCTGCTATTTCTTTTAATTCATTTCCAAGATCTAATAATACACCTTCACCATAAGATGGTGTATATATATAATATTAGTATTTATATATATAATAATAATGTATATTATATAATATAATAATATTCACCAGTGTTTGCTTCAGAATCAGCAATTAAAATAGTAATTAATGGTGCGTGATTAAATTGTATGACTTGATAAATTCCATAAAGGCTAATTATAGATTTATTTTCTTTTAATCCTAATTTCGATGCCTAAGTTATTTAAATAATTTTACAAATTTATTATAATTTTTCTTTTATAGATGAATGGATTATTTCTCACTCATGGATTCTATTTACATAATTAAATTACCTGGTCACTGATAACTCCAAAAGTCGCTGATAATATATGCTCAAATGTTTTAATGGATGCATTATTTGTTACAGCTTATTATCATTAAAATGAAAAGTTGCAAATATTAAAAATTAATTTCAATTCTTGGAAATTTTAATCGATTTACATTGATTCTTACATTTTATTATTGCAACACCATCTTTGTCAGTCATTGTTACAGATTTCAACCCATCCACCCTGTTAGAATAGTATTATATTATATGAAGGTATACATGCTTATTCCAAAATGCTAATTAATCACATTTACTTTACTAATCCTATTAATTCATTAATTCATCGAAATATTTTTTGTAAATTCAAAACAAACTTGCCTTAACACCAAATTGTCAAAATATGTTTGTAAATCCTTTATAAAATAAAAATAAATAAATTAATTTCAAACAACATTTATTAATATTGTTGTTATTATTTATTAAATACCTCACTAGTTTCTAATTCCATATTTTTTAAATTAGCAAGTAAACCTTTGAAATAAGTTATGACATAATAGATTTGTTGTCACATTTTTTTATTGCATGAATTCCATATTTATCTATTAAAATGTTTATCATTTCGAGAATTTGAAATTTAATATTAATATATGATTAATTAAACAATAAATGTGCCATTTGCTTTTTCGATTGATAAGAAAAAAACATCTCCTTGGTCGTATAATGTCGACATTTAAAATAATCGTGAACAGCACCAATTCTAAATTGGAAAAGTGCGTATATATATTAAAAGGAAAAATCTTGTCATCTCAACTAACTCTTTAACTCTTTCATAATAATAATTATTATTATTCACAATTGTTCGAATAAAGAGACCAATGTAATACCATAGATCTAAAATTACATCATAAATTATCCGAATAAAAAAGGAATATGAACATAATATTTATTTTTGATAATGATGTTGGCCGGTAGAAAAACTTTAGCCGGTTAAGAACCTAAATAAATCCCAGTTGATGAAAAACTTTTCAGATGGTACTAAGCTTGCTGGTATTATATTATCACTACTACTATCGTTATTATTACTATTATTTATTATTGTTATTATAATATCTCACCATTATTACTATTTTAATGGTTCGAATAAGATTTATTCGAATTATTTGTTTATTCGTTATGAATTGGAGTATTCGAATTATATTCGAATAAATGAATAAAACGAATAAACCAATAAAACGGATAATTAAAATAGAAAAATAATAATGATTTGAATTAAAATAAGAATTTGTATTACGAACAGAAACTTTAACTACAGTCCTCGGCGAAAGTAATGGCGCGTAATTTTTATGAATAAAAAATGCACTTTATTAAAAATTTTAAAAAATTTTTTTTTTCTTAAAGCCAAATGGTATGACTATAACTTTTATTATAGTTTTAGTACTTGGTTGAGCTCCTTCAGCATCGATGCACGCTTGAACCCGATTTTGCATGCTACCGATGCTATTAACTATGACATTTTTTTCGATCCCTCCCTAATAATACCGATAAATTTATTTTTTAAAACTTTTTTTTTTTTTGCTATCATTTTTTTGACGTGTTTCTAAACATTACGCTTCAAAATAGCCCATATATTCTCAATAGGATTGAGATCTGGGCTATATGAAGGCCGAGCAAGAACACGTCTTGGAAGACGGGTATTCAGTTCATTCATAACGTCCCTAGATGTATGCTTAGGGTCGTTATCTTGCTGAAAGACCCATCGGCCACCTACTAATGCATCAGCATTATCGTAAAGTTGTTCATTCAAAATTTTACGATATAGGTGGCGGTCAAGGTTTTCAGTAAAGATATGAATACCGACCTCCCCTTTAAAATTGATAGCACCCCAAATATGAACCTTAAGGGGATGTTTTACCATAGGCTGGACAGGTTTCTTTTCACGAGACCACGCTAGCATCGTATTGCGAAACAACTGGATAGTTGTTTCGTCTGAAAAAACAACTTTCTTCCAGTTGTAATGCACATGATCTTGTGCCCATGACAAGCGGTTAATCTTTGCTTGTTCTGTTAGAAGAGGAACTTTTCTGAGAAGAGTAGCAACGTAATCGAGGTTGGAAAGCTCACGACGAACAGTTCTCTCACTAACTTTGAGATCTTGGTATTTTTCTTCTAAAATAGCTTTCATTTCCTATAGTGGTTACACTTGACAATCGTTCGGTGATAATTTTCGCGGACGACCTGACCGGCGAATTTCCAATTTTTTTTAATATGGTGACATATCGTTGACATGTAGGTAATGGGATCCCAGTTCTATTCGAAATTTCTTTCAGAGTACGAATATTTTTGTTTTCAGAGAAAGTTAACGGCATTATGGTTGGCTTTAATAGGGTTCGAAGACACTTTGCAAAATAAACAAAAACACTGATGACGATCATATTTTTTTTATTTACTTTTATGGTTACTATCTATTTACGCGACTCAATGACAAATAAACATTATAAATGAACGTTTTATGGTATTATGCCTGAATAAGTAATTCGAATATTCGCGCCATTAATTTCGCCGGGGACTGTATTACTTTTATCCTGGTATGAGTATTGTATTTTTTTTATTTTTTTTTTTTGAGCAAATGTATACTTTTTTGTCATTCTAAGCAATGAATATGGGCCCATCTTAACTAAGTGTCTATCTATGCCATTGAATTCTGCACTAAATTCTAGACGTAAAAATGAATGTTAAAGGAATTTTTTCTTTAACCGGCTAACATCACTAATTTTCAGATATACACACATTCATACAAGAAGTATAAAAAACCCTAACGTTTTCTTTTTCCGCCTCTCTCTCTCTCAAAGATCATAAACAATTAATACTACATAGTACTAGTAGAACACCAAATTAAAGCAGACGGAAAGAAAATTAATAAAATTTTATTTATTTATAAAGTAAAAAAGGAAAAAGAAGGACTTATGGTCGGTATAGTCAGTATCAACGATGGTAATATAGAAAGATATTTCATTGCCTGACCCAAAATCCTACAACTTGGTGAAATGTTAACAGATCTGGTGTGAGTTCCCACATGGATAGGGCTTGGTGTGCGGATGTAATGGTTTGTGAGAATGGATGACTATGAGAAAGGATATAGATGGAAGGATGTACAGGCGTATAAGCGAGGATGCGAGAATAATGGTGGATGGAGGAGCGGAGTCGATGGAAATACAGGGTGGCAGCAAAGGTTTCAGTGTTGATGCGATGTGGCATCTTAAGTAGAAAAGTAAAAAAATGGTTATTATATGAAAACTTAAAAGGCAAATGTGCAATAGTAACATTTCATATTTCGAGCATGTTGTCTGAATCATTTAATACGAAGTCACTAAATTTGGCACATAGCCAAGATATTGACTTAAACCTAAATTTCAAATAAAAAAAATTATTTAAATTCGAATGAACGAATATTTCCATCCAAAAAAATATACAAATTAATTTTTAATTTAAATAATAATATTCTAAATAAATTTATTTGCAGAATTGCAAGAATATAAGCAGAACTTGAACAGGAATAATGGCAGATTCTTGATATGATCGCTGGCAGACTTGGTTTTTTTTTTCACAAACCAAGATTTAAACATATGTGAATTACAAACAATTTGTGGTATATTAGTATTAGTGTCAAATTATCCTCGTAAAATTTTATTAGAAGAAATCTAACAAATCATGATTAAAGAACATGAAAAATATCAATCTAATTTGACCAATAAAACGTTTTTTTAAGCTGTTGATGAGTGAGTGTATATTCATTTCAAACTTGAGAAAAGCAATGAAATAATATATATTGTTAATCAATATTCTAAATTTTTTTAATCACCTCATTCATGGTATTAGCATATACATCTTCAGTTAATAGTAATAAAAAGGAGACAATTCATGGCTTATTCTTATTCACATTTATTTGTTTTTATAGGATCTCAGTCGAATCAAAACTTTCAAGGAAAGATGGGACGGAAATAATGTAGAATGCCTGACTACATGTTGCATAATAGAGAGGGAAAAAACAAGTCCATATGAACAAAATTGTAAAGTTAAACCATATTGTGTATTTATAGGTCGGCAGCCCATGTCAAAAAAACCATAATTTGAAACTTAACGAAGCCAAAAAAAAATCATGGAACCCTTGGTGTCTGTCTGGAGTATATCTGATAATGGAGATCCCTGAATAAGTAGTTTTTATAAAAAAAATATTTTTTGAAATTTTGCACTTAAAAAGTACATATAAAATTAAAACCTATAGTAATAGGATAATGGTACGTCAAATTCGTCAATGAGAAATTTGTTGTGACCGATTGCTGGAACACCCATTAAGAATCCTAAATGTTTATTGTTTCTTTATTAGTACATAAAATATGATTCAATATTTCTAAATTCAATTCCAAACACTGATTAAAACCAAGTGGGATTTGTTGTTTTTTTGTTTTTTTTTATTATTATTTAAAAACTTTATTTCTTTTTCTACAAAAAACTAAAATAACAAAAAAAAAAATTGTATACAAAAAAGGAGAAAAAACTTTAGAAAATTTACTATATAAAAAAGCCCATATAAAAAGAATTAAAATAAAAAAAACTATATAAACCCATATTAAACCTTAATTATATATAATGTATATATAAAAATAATTTACAACTTTTTTAATTAAAAAAAAAAGGAAAAAAAAACTTATAACCCTAGAAAAATAAAGAAAAGAAAAGAATTACAAGAAAATAAATAAAAATAAATATTTAAAATTATTCCTAAAATTACAATTAAAGAATTTATTTTTCTAAAGAAAAAACTATAGTTTAAATAAATAAATTCTAGAAATGTTATATATTTATTTTCAAATCTAAAAAGCCCATAAGGCCTCTCGAGCCAATTTCTCTCTAGTTTCAATTAATCAATTGATCAATTAATTCAATTAATTGGATTAATTGGAAGAAACGTTACCAATCCCGTTGCTGATATTAGTAATCGTACTAAATAAATTTGCTAAACTCAAACTACTTAATCTTTTATTTTCAATTTTTTTACCAGATTCAACACTGGCATTTTTATCATCATCGTCATCATCTTTACCCATATCAAATCCAATATCGTCAAATCCATAAATCAAACTACTCAATTCCTCCAACTGATGACTCATATCTTCTCTTGCATCTTCACTTTCTAACAATAATATTTTAATATTTTTCAAAGACTTTTCCAATTCTGATACTTTTTTGGTTGATTCACATGATCCTGTACATATATTTGGTGATATTATTTGATAATCGTCATCATTATTAAGAGTAGTTTGTTGTTGCTGCTGTTGCTGCTGTTGTTTAGAATTACCAAAGAAACTCATAAATGAGACTCTTCTAAATGATTTGCTTTTGTTAATTGATGTGTTTAATAATTCTTCTTTTAATTCTTGTTTGAATGTTGTCAAATCAAAATCTTCACCCAATCCTTGAACACCATCTTCACCATATTCAACACAATTACCTGTTGCACCATTACCATTATTACTGTCATCACAAATACCAGGACTTAGCATTAACACAATTCCGTTCTCTTCAATTTCTTTCTTCAACTTTTCGTTCTCTCTTTTAACTTTATTCAATTGAATTCTTAACTCCTTGACACCTTTAACATTTTCCAACATTGCATTTTTCTCATATATAACTTCAGCATTCTCCTCGTCCAGTCTTTTGATTTCATCTCTGAAAAAACTATTTTTATCTTGTAATTTCTTATTAACTTTAAATGATTTATCCAAATTATCCTCCAATTCCAATATTTTCTTTACCAACATTTCATTTTCTTGCATCAAAACATATTTTTCTTCTTTTAATTGATTTAATTCTTGAGTTGAAATAAATTTATATGGAAATTGATTACTATTTTTACCGGCGTTGAAGATTCCATTATTATTTAATTTTACTGATAATGATAAATTTTTAGAATTTAAATTGCTATTATTAAATAAATTAAAATGTTGCTTCTCATCAGCAATTACAGCACCACCAATTATATCTGTCGGTAAAGATGCTCTTCTCTTGATAGTCTTATGGTTATTAATATCATTAATGCTATCAGAAATAAAATCTAAATTGGGTTTTGGTGGTGTTAAAGGTCCATTACTATCACTAGTATTTGTAGTATCATCACTAAGTGTCGCGTCACTATTGATAGACAAAACCGATAATGAAGACATTCTTTTATTTTCTTTTTCGATACCTTTAACTCTCAACTTGTATCCTTCCAACTCGTTAATTAAATCCATCTTCTCCATTTTAATATTTACCAATTGATCGGTCAAATCAACGTGATCTTTTTGTAATTGCGATAATGCTAAAACCAAATCTTCAATTTGTTGATGTAATATTCCCGCGTTTGTTGAAGATGTTAATGGTTGTGGCTGTGATGGGTTATTTACTGAAAAGAATGAAGCGGCTGTGGGTGTTGTAAGATTTGTTTGACTATTATTGTCGTCATTGTTATTATCATCACTGTCTTCTGCAATAATAGTGGTAGCGATGGTGGTGGTGGCGGTGGTGGTGGCGGTGCCAGTACTAGGTGGTGTTGTTTCTGTATCGGATGATGCGCTTGAAGAAGATCCCAAATCACTATTTAATGAATTGTTGTTTGATGAGGAGGAAGTTGCATAATTTACAAATGATTGTATCGAGTTTCTAGTGTTTGGTAATGACCAACGTTTAGGTTTATTACCATCACGTTTATTAGCAGTATTGTCTCCTTCGATGGCTTTTTTTCTTTTATCTTTTTTATTAGTGCTGCTGCTTCTACCAAATCTGTTATTAAACCTAACGGCCACCAATTCCTCTGCTCTTTTCTTTGAATCTTCTAAATCTTTAACGTAATTTTCTGAAAGATGATCCAATTTTGATTTGGTGATAACTGAACTCAAAGACATTGCATCTTTAATTAATCCTGTTGGTTCATTATTATAAGCATCATAAAGTCTCGAGGTCAAAAAATCCAACAAATCTTCAAATTCCCCAAGTGAGTTCAATGTTTCCTCGTTTTTCTTTAATAATGCGACTGCAACTCGCATAATTGTTTCGGGAGCACCTTCAGCAAACGCAACATCATAAATTCTTAAAACTAATGGGAATGGGTAACTATAAGCAAACAATGATAAAAACCATTGTGATGCAAACATTCCAACGTTTACGCCGTGTAAATGGAAGTGTGCATGAAGATTTGGTAGTATTTGTGAAAGAAGTGCTGAAAATTGGTAAAGTCTTAGTTGCAAACCTTCCATATTTAAAGTAAACATGGTTCTCATATCATATGTTTCCATTAATCTATTATTTATCAAATAATATCAGTGTTAGTCAATGATTTTTTTTTGGACGAGAGAAAAAATAATGTTGAATTTTTTTTTTTTTACCTCACAAAAACACAAAATGCTTGGGTTTCATTCATCTAAAAATATAAAAATATATGAAATAATACATGCACACATGTATATATAATGTTATTACACGATTACAAATTACAAATCTTTAGGCTATTTATATATATTACATACGTTCATCACCAATGGACCAACCAAGAATCCTAAACCTTGACAATATCCAACCAAAGGATCATAAAGACTATAGGCTTTTAACACATTCCAAAGCATAGTTTGGCCTTTTCCATTTTCCTTCTTGAACATCTCAATGGTAGGAAACGTTCTAGCCAAATCACGTTGAATTATACGATCGTAAGGTGATGACTCGTTTAATAGTTGCGAGTACATTGTTTCCAAGTAGGTGGAAGAAGCTTGAGACATTGATTGCCAGATCAATCCTCTCAATTTAGGTGGTAAACCTTGTTGTAATTTTGCTGTTAACAAATGTGGTAACTTTGTTGCGACAGAATTATAATCTTGAATTAAAGCAGTCCAGAAGTCCCAATCAATTGTTTTCATAGATTCGATTGCTAATTTATTACTATTACTATTATTACTATTATTAATTTTAATTTTAATATTATCAGTAATGAGTTCTTCTAAATTATTACTAACAATGTCGGTGGCATCATCGGTGGGTGATGGACTTGTGATGTCATCAATTAACGACTGTACAGTTTCTAAATTTGCTTTAAGAACATTAGATTCTATACAAACAGATTTTGGATCATTATCTAATAATTCATTTTGTCTTTCAAGCCTTGCCAACAAAAATTGTGTTGAATCCTAAATAAAATAAAATAATTTTTTTATTAAATATAAATAAATAGCTCTCTATAAAGAATGAAATGAAATGATGAACGAATTTGTATTCATTTACCTGAGGAGGCAATTGAGAATTTTGTTCTTCCAATCTAGCCAATAACTCTTTATTGATTTCATCTTTTGGTGAAACTCTATTACTAACATTTTTAGCACCTTTAGATTTTTTTACAAGATTTCTATTTGTATTAAAATGACTGCGACCTTTAGGTGCAATGCCATTAAGTACAAGAGTTGCTGTTCCTGTGGTCGCAGAAGCAGTTTCTGTTGTAGTTGCTAATGATTTTGAAGATTTTGGTTTTTTCTTATTGTTAGGCTGTGAAGAATTTACTGTTGAGGAGGAGGAAGAGTCATCGGAACTTTTACTAGATTTGTTGGAGGAAAATGATTCTGATCTGCGTAATTCAATAATTTTTGGTGACATTAAAGGAGGAGTAGAAGAATTAATTCTAGCATTATTGTTGGTGGGGCTAGTAGTAGTAGAAGGTCCTGAAGTGATGTTGGCTGAATTGGTAGCAGTTGAACTGTTTGTGGATTTATTATTATTCGAATCTTTTGGGGAGCTTTGGCCATTTGAAGAAGTAGAATTTTTACGATTTTTTATTGTTAAATTTAGTTTCAACGGAGGATTTTGTCTACGATTCAATAAATTTCCTGCCGAGGAGGAAGAATTTGAAGTTGTAGAAGATTCAACATCTCCGTTGCTGCTGCTACTGCTGTTGTTAGTACTATTATTTTTGGATTTTTTTGAACTTTTATTATTACTACCATTATTATTTGTGTTTACGGCATTCTTTTTTGGTATATTAGTAGTAATTGTTGTTGTTGTTGCTGTTGTTGTTGTAGTTGAGTCTTCATTTTCATTGGCAATACTTTTTTTCCTTTCTAATTGAGATAATTTTTTCTCTGATTTTTTTGAAATTTCTGATGATTTCTCTTTTGAATTGGCAATTTTTGATGAATTGGAGCTAGCATTAGAACTGGAATTATTAGAGCTAGCATTAGAATTAGAATTCGACTTATTACTATTATTATTTTTTGGTTTAATGCTTGAAATTGAATTATTTCTATTAACACTCTTATGATTGCTCTTATTAGTGCCCTTAACATTACTGCTTTTTTGTTGTGATTCAATTTTTACATTATTATTATTATTATCATTATTATTATCATTATTGTTAATTAATAATTTATCGGAATTTGGACTGATCTTTATATTTAAAATTTGCTTTTCATCCATTTTTTTTTATATTATAATAATTTATTTTTTAAAAAATATTAAATCATAAAAATAAAATAAAATAAAATAAAATAAAATAAATAAATAAATAAATTTTTTTTTGGAGGTTTTTTAAATTTAATTTACTATTTATTTATATTTGTGTGTTTGCAATATATAATTATATAAAAAATGAGATAATGTGATAATAATGATAATGTATCTAGAAAAAGATAATTTATTCCAACCTGGGAAGAATAATGATTATTCAATTGTCTAAAAATTTTATAATAAATTTTATTTTTTAATTGTTTTAAATTGTTATAATGAATAAAGCGAATATAATAATAAAAATTTGAAAAATTGCAAAAAAAAAAAAAAAATTAAAAGGAGATAAGTAAAAAAGTTGGTTGGCAAAAAAAAAATATTTTTTTTTTGTGATTGTAAAACCGTTTAATTAAGTGTTTAATTAGTTAGCGAGTGATTAGTATATGTAGATATGTAACGTATGTATGAATTGAATTACAACAATACACAGCAAATAATAATAATATTTATTTTCAATCAATCAATTAGCAACGACAACGAGAACAACAAAATGTTTACTCATTATTTTCGTTTTTTATTCTTTTTCTTGCTAATTCACGCTAACAATCAATCGGATTGATTGATTGATTAGTTAATTAATTCACGCTCATCATCTGCAATCAATTATCATCTCGTACCTAACTACTTTATATAAACAGCAAATAATATAAGAAGGAACTTGGAATTTTAAATATTGGTTTAAAATGTCGTGTCACGGCTTACGCATATGTAATTATAGTGCTTATTTCTTTTAAATTAATTAAATTGGTGGTGATTAAATTTGTGCAACGTCAAAATAAATGCAATACCACACACTCTTAACACTTTGCACCACCATCACCATTACTAAAGAGTTGTGATTAAACTTGTGATGGTGATACATGTTTCCGAGGCAAATATTCGAGCAATGTTTACAACAAAAACAACAACAACAAAACATTTAACCTTTTAAGGTTTATTTCCCTCTTTTCTTCATATTACAACTTTACAAATTCTCATTCTCACATATGTTTTAAATAATTTGTATAATGTAAAACAATCCATTTCTATTTCAACAAATTTGTTTTTGTTTTGTTTTGTTTTGTTTTGTTGTTGTTTTCTCCTCCCTTCCTTATCTCTTGATATATAAAACAATTGAGTTATTTTTAGTTTTTTAAATGATCAAAAAATTACAGTAATTTGCACCACGGCCACCCTTTAATTGATCGACAGGTTTAGAATTTTTTGTCATAATATAAAATATATATATAGTAATCTAATTATTTGGAAAACGGTTAAGCACAGCGGAAAAACGCCAGGTATGGAAATGATTTTCAATAGTCAATTGTTTTACAAAAATAAGGATTCTACTAAGAAAGTTAGTGACAAGAAAATCAAAAATGTCATCATCACCTGCTTCCCATAGTAATAGTGGTAATGATGATGATGATTATGATACATTGTTCAAAGTAGGAGGTGGTGGTGATGATGAACCTAAAAGCAGCAAGACGTTTAAATTACATTCAGAAATTTTAAAAAAGAATTCACCATATTTCACAAGTGCATTTTCAAGTGAATGGGTCAAAAAAGACGAAAATAATGATGGACTAATTATTTTAGAGAAACCTAATATTAGTGCCGAGGATTTTGAATTAATTGTAAAGTTTTTTTTTTTTTGATTTTTTTTTTTTTTTTTTTACAATAATTTTCTTTCCGGCATCAATCATAAAAAAACAATTGGATTTTTATACAATAAACCAATAAATTTTGATGAGGTAGAAATTACAAATATATTTGAGTTATTGGTGCCAGCAGATGAAGATTTTATCAAGGAAATAGAAACTTATTTAATAAATAATCATCGGAGATGGTCGAAAAAGGGTTTTGGAATCCATTATTTATCCATGACGGTTAGACTGAAGATATGTAAAGAATTACAAACATTTGCCATTAATTTATTTGCCCAAAATCCACAAATCCTTTTCGATTCAAATAAACATTTGTACTTGGAAGATGATGTGTTGTTTGTAGGATTGTTGAAACACGAAGATTTTTTGATGGACGAGATTGAAATTTGGGAATTTATGATAGATTGGGCAAAATCAAATAACGATTTATCAAAAAAAGATATCAAAGATTGGAGCACTGAAGATTTTCAACGAGTTAGCAAATCGATGGAAAACATTTTACCTTTGATAAGATTTAATAATATTTTAGCAAATGAATTTTATGAAAAGGTCCAACCTTACAGATCAATATTCACAAATCATGCATTCTATGAAAATATTTTATGGAATTATATTTTACCACAAAAGAAAATAAATTCATCTTTGACCGTCCCTTCTTCGATCTCAACATCTGCTACTTTGAGAAAAGGAGCGATAGATTCCATAATTTTAAAAGTGAAACATGTAGCTTTAATTTCCAGTTGGTTAGATCAACGGCATGTTATTTATTACAATTCGCAAATTCCATACAAATTCGCTTTGAAATGTCGTGGAAGTGAAGATGGGTTTGCCGCGGAAATTTTTAGATTAAAAAGTGGTACCATCCCAAACACACTGCTAATCATAAAAGTTAGCGGAACCAATGAAATATTGGGTGGATATAATCCAACACATTGGGGACATGATCGATCTATAAAGGATAAAAGCTTTTGGAGACCAGCCAACAACAGTTTTATCTTCTCGATGGACACCGATCCGAATAAATGGGATTCTGCTAGATTGAGTAGAATTAATCCGGATTTCTCGGAGAAAGCATTTTTAATTAGTAATTATAGTGGACCACAATTTGGGAATGGTGATTTGAAATTGGGAGATCATTTTAATTTTAAAACTTCATCTTGCAAAAAAAGTTACTATTTAGAGTCTATTAGGAATACAGATGATAATTTTTTTTCAATTGAAGAATATGAATTGTTCCAATTGGTTAAAGGAGTTTGATTTTTTTTTTTTTTTTTTTTTTTTTGTAGTTTCAAAGAATAAATATTTATATAAATTAAAATAATACTATATATATACGTGATAAATGAATAGAAATTTTAAATACATAACTGATTAAAAATGAATCCTAAATAGGATTAATAAACATTTTTGCCTTTATTTTTTGAAGATAAGATGGGGATGGATGATATTGATGATGATGGTGGTGGTGGTCGATAAATATTGTTATTGTAAGGATACCCGACAGACATTGGTGTTGGATTATTTGTAGGCATGTACGTTTGATTATAACCTTTATAAAATGTTTGATGGTTTTTTGGTCTTGGGAGAAGTTGAGGTTGGACCATTCTACTTTGTGCTACATATCCACCACTTCCAATACTGCCGCTTTTACTGCTATTACTACTGCGAATACTGTTACGAACACTACTGGCAAGATGCGGTGGTGGCAATGTTGGAGGGGAAGGGTAATAATATCCATATGGAGGTTGTTGATAATTTTGTTGTCTTATTTTCTTTGCAGTTGTAGATGTTGACGATGATGAAGAGATGGCATTATATTGAAGATCATTATCATCCTCATATTGATAATAATAATTATCAATTGCTATTGATGATGCTGAAGAAGAAGGAGGAAGAGAAGGTGAGTCTGTTGCTGCCGATTTTGGTGCTTCTGTAGCTGATGGTTGATATTCATAATCAATAGGGCTTTCGTCGTCTTCATTTAATGTCTCCACTATTCCACTTGACTCATTTTCTCCTGTTACAATCTTGGTATTTTTGGTAGTAGTTGCAGGAGTAGCTGTACTTGTTGTTCCGATTCCAACACCAACACTTGCACCGGCTTCAGCATCTCCCACTTCCTCAATATTATCATAGTTACTTTTATCAGAATATTGACCAGAATATTGATTAGGGCGTGGTGGATATTGGTGGTATTGAGGGTATTGAGAGTATTGAGGGAATTGAGGTGGTGGAAATTGATGTGGTGCGAATCGAGGTGGGAACTGATGTGGTGGGAACTGATGTGGTGGGAATTGAGGTGGTGGGAATTGAGGTGGTGGGAATTGAGGTGGATATTTGGGATATTGAGGGCGTGGATGACGTTGTGGGAGTTTAGAATATCCATATGGATACTGATATTGATTATATTGATTGTGGTAATTTTCTATTTCTTCAATTGCTTCATTATCATCGATAGCATAATCATCATCATTAATAATAAATTCCTGTTGATCATTATTATTGTCCTTGTCGACTTTATTACTGCCATCATCATTATCACCATCATTATCATCATTATCATTGTTGATATATGGCGAAGAGTAATTTTCATTTGTGTAATAATCGTACAAGTCATCTTTATCATTATTGTCGTCGTCGTCATCTTTTTGTAAATCTTCAGAATCTTCCTTTTCTTCGATTATAATCTCAAAATTGTTATCATTGTTGTTGTTATTATTATTATTGTTGCTGTTGTTGTCATTGTCCTTATTGTTATCACCCTTATGATTATCAACGACAACAGTATCCTTTTCAACATTTTTATCTGGTAATAATTTTTTATTATTGTCATTATCATTTGTTAGATTTTGATTGCTGGAATTAAATTTACTAAGTCGATTTGTTAGTAATAATTTTGTCCAGGGCAAATTAAGCCCATTTAATATTGACATTCTAATACTCCCAACTCTCGAATTATAATTATTATTATTATTATTATTATTATTATTATTATTATTATTATTATTATTATTAAGTTTCTCCCATTCGCTCAACAAATCGTTGCCATCATTGTTGCCTATTTTTTCCCCCTGATTTAATTTATGACGATTTGTTGATCGTTCCTCAAGTTCAGTTAAAAACTTTTGTTTATCATTTAATAAAATCCAATCCGGTTCATTAAATTCTATTCCACCTTTAGTTTCCAAAATCACCCATTCGCTCATTTTTTCTATTTGATTTTGCGAATTTTCGATCCAAACAAATGGTGATATTTCATCAATTGCTTCAATTATCAAGTAATCATCTTCTTCTTCTACCGCTTCTTGAAATTCTTTACTATCACTATTATTCTTACTGCGCCTATTTCTTTTGTTTCTTTTTATTCTAATACATAAAAACTTCAAATCTCTTTTGTCGTTATTGTTGTTGTTATTTGCAATAGAAAATGATGATGAGTAACTCAAATCATTGTTATTATTATCAGATAATGATTCACTTATGCTTGTGCCTAATGTTGAACCAATACTTAAAACATTATCATCTGGATCTTTGAATCCAATATTTTTAAATTCTTCCCATAAAAATGATTGTTTGAAATTAGAATGGCGAATATTAGGATTGCTGTTGTTATTGGAATTTTTTCTTTTCAAATGGCTTGTTGAAAATAAATTTTTATTACTATTGTTATTACCATCATCATCATTATCATCGTATAAATATTCAATTTTTGGATTATTGATATTATCATTATTATTAAACCTATATGATTTTTTACTATTGTTGGATTTTTTACGTGACAAATTTAATGATGAATTTGATGATAATGTCGGAGACTCATCCCTTTCATCAAAAACGAAAAACAACTTGAGGGCTGGTTCAGATAATAAATCAATTCCTTCATTTTGCAAGTCGGACCATTTTTGTTCGATTGATTTCTCACCAACCATTAAACTGGTACGACGTTTTAATGCATTGAAAGTCTCGACCAATGAGATTTTGCTATTATTATTACTACTATGATTGTTTCTTGCATATGGCGAAGAAGATAATTGTTGTTGATTTAGTTGCTGATTATCAATATTATTGTTGTTGATTTTTGCAATCGGTTCTGAAAATTTAATCGTTGAAGGTTTTCTTGAAACTGAAGGACCAGCGATAGAAGATAATAAATTACTAATACTATTATTTACTTGGTAATTGTCTGGAAGTGCTTCCTTTGATGATTTTTTTACTAATATCGAACCCAAATCTTGTTTATTGGAAGTGTCAACTAAAGAATAATATTCGGTATTAGGATTTAACAAGCATTTTCTTCTGTTCTCAACATAATTATCCAATAAAAATGACAATTTTGGATCAAGATTTGTTTCATTTGATGAAACAGATATCTCTCTTAAATACGCAAGAAATAAATGTAATAAATTATTTGAGGTCTTTAACCATTTTTTATAAGCAGTTTCAAACGGTGATAATGGTGGTGATGATGATCCTAGTAAAACATCATTGTTGTTAGTGTCGCCGGCATTATTGTTGTTGTTGTTTACCTCATCTTTAATTATGCACATTGAGACTGATTTGATTAGTTTCATTGTCACAAACATCTTATTATTGTGATTTGATGGTGAAATGATGATTAGTTGAGAGAACAAATCAAATATTGACAAGAGTATTTGTTGATTTGACTTGAATAATGATGCTATGAATTGATTGAATGATCCTTTTTTAGGATCATATTGCCAGTCTTAAAGATGTTAAACGAATAGGAGAATAGATAGATGATGGTGGGTGTGAGAGAGATGGATGGAAAAAAAGAAAATGAGAAAATTTATTATTTTAACAATTTTATATTATAACTAATGTCTTGATAAAATTACCTTGTTCATTACTAACAAAATCTTTATAATTTTGATATGGTACTAATGGTACATTACAATTCTCCAGTGTCCATCTAATTCCCAAAGCGATATTATGTAAATCTTGAAATTTAAGTTCTTCCTCGTATTCCCTTTTATCACCTCTTAAAATACAATCCACAAGATACCCGACCTCGTCAAATTGTTCGTTTGTTTTAGCTGGACTAAATATCTTATAAATATAAATGTTGGCTTCGGTTAAACCTGCGTTCGTACAGTCACGTGAACAAGTTATAAGAGTGTGAGTGAGTTGGTGAATTTATATATAATTGATGTTTAATCAACGATGATGTTGATAACAATCAATTGATAATGAATAAATTATTGGTAATCTTAATTAATTAATACACAACCAACCAACCAACCTCTTGAAAAAATTTCTCGTACAAGTAAATTAATTATAAATTCAGCCTCAATAATTGTTATAATAGGAATCGAAGAATTTCCTTTTGGTTTCTTTTTTGAACTTAAGCCTCTTTTTAAACTACCTCTTCCTCTTTGTTTAATTAATGATGATTTAAACATTTTTTCTATAGTGTAATGTTTATGTATGCATGAATGTGAATGAATATATGTATAAATGTGTATATAACAAATAAATAATTAGTTAAAGGATGTTTTAAATAAATAAAATCTATCTATATAAAAATTAGATTAAAGACCGGCAAAATCTATATTAATATCGGGCTTTTCTATTTTTCCATCTAGTATAAATACATGAAAACAATTATTATTTTGCTCAAAAATTTTTCAATGAAATTGTTTTTTTACTTGTAAAATGTAAGGAAAGGATACTAATACATTTAAATAATTCCTAAATAATCCCTAAAATACCATTGGTGAATTTTTAAATAAAAAAATTGGAACAATTATTGCAGATCTTGTAGATCAAAAAATAAATTACTATAATTGGAAATAATTCAAATTTTTGGGAATTTTAAATAAATTAATTGGATGAATATCAATCAAAGCTCTTCTTAACACGGCAGCGACCTTCAAAGCAATGTTAAGTGGTCAATAAGGAATTATAAATCCCTTAAACCCGCGCTCTTTATTTATGGAGCAAACCTAAAAAATACTACAGTATCAGTAATGTTACACGATTTCGGTTAAAATTCACAATAACAAGAAGAATATCGAACCATTTTTTTATTATTGTCCTGGTATAGAATGTGGTGAATCTCATTTACCATTTGAAAATTTTTTTTTGTTTATCTGTTTCAATGGATATGTGTTTCAAAAAATTGGATATAATTTTGCTTAAAATACTTGCTGCATCCTTTGATGTGGCTTATAATATTATTACGAGATCACATGATAGCACAATCTTTATTTATCAAATAACGGAAGTTAAAAGCTCAAGGTTCGAGATAATTATCATAGAAAAGTGGGATTTTATTTCTAATTAGTTTAATGAAAAACAACGGCAAAATTGTTCCTTGTTAAAATAATTTCGATGAAATCCTTTGTTATAAGCTATTGAATGAGCCATAATTGATGCAGTAGTTGTCTCACAATGCTCGTTTCATTTAAAATTTCCAATTGTGTAATAGAATTCTCAAGATTTAAAGAATCACGAATTATTGTTTTAGATTATTCTTCACTAGTCATGATTATTCACTGTATAGCTGATAAAATAAAAAACTGTTATTATATACACAGTGCGTCTCGGTAATTATAATTATAATAATAATATCTCATTTACCGGGTGTTTTTATATTAATGTTCATTATTTATTATGTATAATAATTTTTGATACGCATGGCTGCACATGTCATGCACACTGCATAATTATGAATGGGTGTCTAATTGTTTTTAGGATATGCCCAAAAAAGCATCTAGTATTATCATATCAACCGATTTGGTTTTTTGGATCCTTTTTTCAATCCTTATATTATTGTGTTTCGACGTTAAACACGTTAAACATGATGTGTAAACTGGTCAATAGAATGATAATTAACCTCTAAAAAATTTATTTGCTCCGCTAAAAAAACTATTTTACCATTCGATAGCCCGTCAAACAATGGCCCCCACCTTAAATTTTTGCTAGTATAAAGTATTCATAATAATAACGTTATCATCATACCGTACTGGATTTTGGGGTTCAAACAAAATCAGCGCATATGTCTCGTTCGATACCCTTGTTGTATAGCAACCATCAAATTTGAGATTTGCCTTTATATGCTTATATTCATATATTTAAAAATTTGTTTGGCGTCTATTGCAAGCAAAAGTAAAAATACATGTCCCAAATAACTACATTATTATGAATATTTACAGACTAAGGTATATCTTTTATAGTAAAATCATTTATTTTAAAAAAGATAATATTATATAGATAGTATGGTTTATGGTTACTATAAATTGAGACATTAAAAATTCCTTTTATATTTTTATTCCTATGATGATAAATGTAGTAATGATTAAATATATAAGCAACTATAAAGATCCCAGGAAAAGGAGACAATCATCATTTGATATTTATCTCAGAGACTAACGCCCGTGATGAAAAAAGTTTATTTTACATAAAATAATTTTTTTTGCGTATGATAAAAAATTACAATTTACCTTTTTGCACCCTTTCTTAAAACATTTCTTTATTTAATCAAATTCACACAAATAAAGAACAAAAAAGTCCCAAACAAACATTTCAACTTATTTTTACTAATTCAAGTTTGCTCCTTTCTCAAAAAGTTTCCGAGGCTTCGATTTCTACTTTACCAGTTGATTCTATTCCTCAAAGTATTTCAAATACCATTTCCTCACAACAAGCACCATCTGAAATTTATGAAAAACTTAATTTTTATCGCCAAAAGGCTATTGTTGCAATACTGAAAAATCAACTCGAAATTGGGTTACTAAATTTGAAGAATTTCGCAAGAATTATAATTATATTATGCCACTTGATATGATTACGAATTCCAAATTAATTGAACAACAGGTCATAAAAGCATACAAGGTATTCGTGCATATAAAGAAGTAAATGAAAAACAACATCTTGTTGCTATGGATACTTTGATCCATAATGATACAAAAAAGAAATTTCCTCTTTTTAATAATTGTAGTTTTAATAATGTAACTTTTAAATTTTAAAGTCTTCACTTTTTTGCATAAATAATAATACAATAGTAATAATTAATAATAAAAGTTTAAAACGATTTGCATTTAATATTTTCACGGTTTTTAAAATATCACTATGAAAAATCATGGGTAACCATTAGTAAATGTGGGATAATAAATTATTATTAACTTTTCTAATATAGGGTTTACATTATAGATAATACTTTTTTGTAAAATTCCAAACAATGATTACATAAATTTCAGTACAAAAGTGATGAGCCTTTGATATATTATATGTAACCATCAGTCATTTCTACATTAGAATACAGTTCAACTTTCTACCTTATTGTGGAATTTTAACTCATTCAAGAATTGAGAGACTTCTAATGGGAGATTTCTTTGTTGATTGAGGATGGTATCGAATTTTCAGAATAAAAGTGATATACATAACCATTTGTTATTTCTGCATAAAAGTACAGTTTAGCTTTCTATCTTATCGTGGGATTTTAAACCATTCAAAAATTCCCAAAATTGAATTATTTTTTATAAACCTTCATTTTCAAATGAGGATAAAATAATGACAATTGGTTGTTTTTACATAACAATATGTACATTAAACAAATCATTAAAAAGATAATGTTAGTAAGTTGCTTATAGATCAAAAGATATAATTTATTTAATTGCAATAAATATTGCTATATATGTACATTAAATGAATCATTAAAAAGATAGTGGTAGTAAGTTGCTTATAGATCAAAGAACTAATTTATTTAATTGTAACAATTATTGCTATATATAATAATAAAGCAATGATAATATAACGAAGAAAATTTTTAGAGCATCATGGGTAGTCAATCAACTTATTTATATCTTATAAATATTGTGTTTGTCAGACATGATAACATTATATACAGATCAGCTCTTGTTTGGAGGGAAAAATTTTTTTTAGATGGTGTACTAGAACTCATAAAGTATTTTGAGGACATATCTAGATAGCACTGCCTTCAAATCACACACAGCACCCACTCCTTATAATGAAAAAAAAATATAATAATTAATATAAATGTGTGTGAGAACAACAGTAGATAAAAAAATAACTTACCAATACTCAATTTATTTTTACATTGTATTAAAATGTGGTATCTTTTATACCCTCCATGAAGATCTACTCCACCATCACCAGGGCCCAACCTGTAAATAAAATAATAGAAAAAAATAGTGAGCATTTGTGTCATTATTGTCAAGAATGAGTAGGACATCCACAGCAAGCCAAATTGTGCTTCCAGAAACTCAATTCATATATTAATATTACATTAATAATAATAATAATAATGGATCTTTCTATACCAGATTCTCCTCTATTACAGGCTAACATTTATCCAATTTTTAATATTTGAAATATCTATCTATCTCTCTCCCTCTATAATGGATGATATTAATTATGCATTTCATCATGTGAGCGGAAAACACTGTTGCAGATCACAAAAACAACTATTTCATTGGCCAAATTTTTGTTGATCTTATTTCAAATTATCACATAAAATCTAATTTTGATTGGTTTGACGATTGATAGTCAAACACAACTTTAAAGCCAGCATTATGCTCGTTGCTTATTGGTTTAAAATGAAAATTCAAAATATCACATTTTATTACTATGTAAATTTACTATATTAATATAATGGATTCACGTGATCTAAAAATAATAAAAAAAATGTAGGTCTCTACAAATTTAATTTATGATTATTTAAATCTTAATAAATAAATAATGATATAAGCCATGATATACTGAACTAAAGTATATAGAAAACAAATAAAATGTACAATTGAATTTCTTGGTTTAAATCTGACAAATTCAAGTTCTAAATTATTTTATTTTGTTTCATTATTTTTTAAAATGTCATTAAATAAGAGAAAATCTTAAGTTTGTTTAGCAAAACAGACAACTCTGATTCCAATAAACAAAGAATTAGCAACAACTTGAAGCCAAAAAATAGGATTCAATTCTAAATTAGATGGTTTTCTTAATATTAACATCATATAGTATTTTTTATGTAATAATAAAGTAATAATAAACATTTCTTTTTGTGTTTCATCAATGTTAATATTGCAAATGACTTCATACATGTAATTATTGACAATTTTTCTATACCAGATTCTCTATGATAATAATAATAAAGGATATTTTTTCTAATCCCAATGATCTGTTATAGAGAGAGTGAACTGTAGTGGTTTTAATCATATTTGGTACTACATACCAAATTAGGAAAATATATTTTTTATTTTTCTATAAAAAAAAAAAAGTCACTTTTTGACCAAGTGAAAGAACAATCAATCAACTGTTTAATTAAAGTTTATATTGATATTTTGGGTCTTGTTTATAAGAGTAGAGTTTATATTAGTAATACAATTATTATTCAAAATCATTTACCGATTTATTTGAATTATCTGCTTTATTCAAATAATTTGCTGATATATTTGAATTACTTGTTTTATTCACTTTATTTGTTTTATTTGAATTACTCATTTTATTTAAATTATTTGAATTACTCAATTATTCATTTTATTTTGCTGTTTTATCAAACTATTTGTTTATTCAAATAAAAATTATTGTTGTTTAAAACATTGTGCATGACTTTGTTCATGATTAAAATTAATTTATATATTATTATTATATTCAAATATTCATATAATATTCGAATATATCAAATATTAGGTATTAATATTAAGCTACAAAAAAATATACTGATACGACTATAAACTTTTAAAAATAATTGTGTTAATATGATCAGGCGTGTAACAATTCAATGATTATCATAATTTATACTTTTACGCGTATTTACAAAACAAATTTTATTTATAAAAGCAAGAAACAACAATGACAACACCTTTTCATAATATTTATAAGAATACCAACAACTATATCAATTACAACAATGATATTAGTATGTCACAAAATTTTGTGAATAATGATAATGTTAACAACAACAACAATGAAAGCTTTTTAAATGATAACTATGATAATGATAATAATTATTTTAACAATAATATTTATAATTATAATAATGATAACAATAATTATAATAGCAGTAATGGTGATGAAGGTAACAATAACAACAACAATAATAGTAACAGTAATGTGGAATTTTCGGAATTTTCTACTGGATCTGGGAAAAAGCTTGTGAACATATCTAAAGATTCATTTGAAAGAGCATATGAGTGTTTAGATGTTTCTGAACATTCTCCTTCTTCCAATTTCAATAATATATCAAATAATCCTTCGGGGATATTTGGATTCTCCACTGTCACTGGAAGAGAAATTGATCCTTTATCAAAAGAATCAATGGAAAAAGTATACAAGTTTTTGGATGTTCCTACTGATTTATCATCACCATTTACCAATTTCAATAATATATCAAACAATCCTTCAGGAATATCTGGATTTTCCACTGGCTCTGGAAGAGGAATTAATCCTGTATCAAAAGAATCAATGGAAAAAGCATACAAATGTTTGGACATTCCCACCCAATCGTCATCACCATCTATTAATTCCAATAATATATCAAATAATATTTTGGGAATATCTGGATTTTCCACTGGTTCTAGAAGAGGAATTAATCCTGTATCAAAAGAATCAACGGAAGAAGCATACAAGCATTTGGATGTTTCTGAACAATCTTCTTCAAATATCAGACCTTTAAAAGATAATGATATAAAAAAGTTTAGAAAACCTATAAAAAGTGTTGAAAATAATAATAATAAAAACAACAACAATAGTAATGATAATCTATTAAATGAAACACCTAGTAATATAAAAAAATCAAGAAAAAATCGACATTCAATTAAATATGATTCAAATATTTATAAATCATCATCAATCAAATCTTCTCATCAATCTAATTTAAAATCAAGAACTCCACTCAAATCACTGCACTCATTACAAAATATTAAAAATTCAACATCTCAATTTAATAAAATTAATGACAACAATAAAAAAAAATATAAAAAAAATATAAAATCTTCATCTTTATCATCACAGGCAACAATTTCTTCATCAATCAATAATAATAATAATGATGATGATGATAATATTAGCACCAAATTCTTTGAATTGTCATCATCTGTACCTAGAAACACTATGGGAAACTTAGTATATCATCATCCTTTGAAATTTACTGAACAAAACTTATTAAATTTTGAAATACCAACAGATGTTTTATACATAAATCCATCTAATGCCACTCATTATAGATTCACTTGGCCAAGACTTTTTTCAAAATCAGATTCCCAACCACAACAAAAAACATGGGGCCCAAATGAAGCATTATCATGTTTAATTGAATATGGTGCTAATCCTAAACTGATAGATGAACAATGGGTGCTGAATCATTACAAATGGATAGTATGGAAAATAACTAGTATGATTAGATCTTATCCTTATTTGTTTCGTGACTGGTTATCATCTGATACAGTACTTGATCAATTAAGATATAGATATGAAAGAGAAATAAATTGTGCACACAGATCTTCTATTAAATTAATTGTAGAAGGTGATACTTCACCATCATGGCCTATTGTTCTTTGTGTATCAAATATAATTGATGATAGTAATACACCATTAACATCACAATCTTCTTCATTGTCATCAACACCATTATTTTCCTCATTGTCATCAACTTCTTATTCATCATCACTACCTTTCCCTTATACATCAACTAATAAAGAAATTCCTATTGATTCAAAATTTTCACTTGAATTGACTGATGGCTGGTATAAGATTCATGCATGCATTGATCCACCATTACAACGAGCTATAATGAAATCTAAAATAAAAATAGGCTGCAAACTTGAAATTTGTGGTGCAAAAGTTTATGGAGAATCTGTTGGCAAAACATCAGTATTAGAAGCAACAAATTCCATATATTTGAAATTATCAGGAAATTCAACAAAACCAGC
>CAJVPN010000356.1:0-30523 GCA_910592215.1 Entrophospora candida
AATCAACAGATTATTACAGATTATTAACAGATTATGAAAGAGCAAGTTTAATAGTATTTTTTTCAGTTATTACAAACCGATTTATTTTTAGAAAATGTAACATAGATATAACAAGAAGTATCTTGTGAATTTGTTTGTAACATATAATGAATTGATCAGTGACTATTCTGGAATCGAATCCCAATATGGAAATATCCCTGACTGCAAAGTGAACATTGATTGGTATTACCAAGAATTTCAGGGTTCAATATTTAGAAGTTAATTTACATTAGGTCTACCATGGAACCTAAAAATTACAGACCATTAGAGGTAGTTTGAAGAAAGAACAAGGTGAGAAAACTACACCATATGTTTTCAAATAAATGATACTCAAACACTGGAAGCTTATCTAGGGAAGGAAAGGATTACCTGTGAAATTTACCAAGAAAGAAAAATAATAAACATTAAGAAAAGAAAGCAGAATGAAAGTGTACTATTACCAACAAAAAGTATCTTATTATTATCTTGAACTATTTTTTCTTTTAATTCTTTTAATGGCATTGTGAGATTGTAAATTGTGGACCAACCAATTGCCGGTTAATATTGACCAATTAGAACAAACTTAGAACGGTAGTCATGTGATGCACTAAATATTACATCACGATCAACGATCATCTTTCTATATTTAGTGTAACGGTTGCGCCGCAGTCGTGTAATGTTATCATTATACTGTAGGTCTTCGTCATTTGACCTAAATATTTAACTTAGAGATAGTAAGCCACTTTGTTGGTGAGTTATACAAGATAGATAATTATAATAGAATTTATTGGATAAAATATTGTAAAATTCATGTTATTTGTAATATCCTAAGCAGAGTTGTGCCATTTATGGTTCCAATAAATTTTCATTGGAGCATTCCAACAAATTCTAATTGGAATTAGAACGTTCCAAATGTGGTTCCAATGAAGTTAACCAATGAAATTCAATTAGAGTGTCACATACACAAATTTTATTGGTCAATCTACATTGAAACCATATTGGAGCCACATTGGAACATTCCAATAGCATTACAATGTTCCAATTGCACAACACTGATCCTAAGGGGTATAAATCATTTGGTTTAGACCATAGCATAGTGGAAATTTGAAATGTTACACTAAATTTTTATATTGTGCAATGTAAACTTTATAATACACAGCAAACATTCTGGCAATAAAAAGTAAGTGGTAAACTGGATTTGAATTGGATCTGAACTTGATCTCCAATTTAGAGAGGTAACAACTATATACTGGCGAAGTTTCAGAAGCAATGAGTTCTGTATAACATTTCGTGTAACAACAAACTTCCACTATGCTGTTTAGACCAAGTTAGAAGAATAATATTGATAATAACATTCATAATAACATATAACAACTGAATAATTACTCCCCTCCCATTGTTAATTAAATAAACACATTTTACCTTATTATGAATTTTTGCATAGTTAAGAGGAAAAACCATTGTGAATTGCTTCATTATCCTCTCTGATGGTTAGTGACAAACAAGATCAGAAAAGGAAAAAAACAAGAAAATGCTTATGGTGCAAAGAAAGGGTAAGTGCTCTTTATTATTTGATTTCTCATATGTTTGTGATTATACTTATATCTAACACCCCAATCGAAGATGAAAAAATGATTCCATAGCAAAAAGCATTACAATGATACAGTGCCTTGAGAATCATTGACTTAGGTTTGTTGATGAAAGATTATTTTACTGAAGATGAACAAAAAATAATTGAAATGTTCAATAAATATCAATGAATCCAAAACCTCCACTAATAACTTCATTATGGATATTGAAAAAATAGATGCATTACTTTGTTTCCATTTTTCCTATTCAGCTAGTGTTCCATGCCACAATCCAAAAAAGGAAACAAAATGATTGTAAAGGCAGTTGCAATCACTTTTATATGACGCAAAGATGGTAGCAACCGTCATCAAAAGTTGCAGCTGGTATCCTTACATTCATCCTATAGTTGGCTCAGTATAAAGACCTCCAGCATAGTGGAAATTTGAAATGTTACACTAATTTTTTATATTGTGCAACGTAGCTTTACAACACACGGGCAATAAAAAGTAAGTGATAAACTGGATTTGAATCGGATCGGAACTTGATCTCCAATTTAGAGAGGTAATAACTATATACTGGTGAAGTTTCAGGAGCAATGAGTTCTGTATGACATTTGGTGTAACAACAAACTTCCACTATGTTGTTTGGATCAGTCATCTTATAACATTCATTTTTGGATTATTCTTTAAACATATATGGATGTTTTATCATAGTAAGTGGAATTCCACCTGGTGGAAACATCCGATTCTAGTTTAAGGTGATCTATCCTTTCTGTTGTGCTATTTTTTAATTGCACATGAAAAGTAGGGAATTTAAAAAACTTATTTGAAGTGATGTTGAAACAATGCCATATCAACCTACATTGCACATACATTTATATATAGGATCAATACCAATGTTTCACATTGGTTATGAGAAGCATTAAAGGTAAGAGTTTAAGAGTCTGATCCTTTGATTCATTCATATTAATTCAAACATTTTAAACCGTAAAATTTTCCCGTCATAAAAAAAATCGCTCGTGATTTGCTGTATGACACACACCAATAATTGATATAAAAATTGAATAAAACTAACAATTTTTTGTTATAAATTTTTTTTTTTTTTATTTTTTTATTATTTAAAAAATTTATTGGTTTTTTTTTTATAAAAAAGGGAAAAGGGTTGGGGAGTGGGAAAGTGGGAGTGGGAAAGTGGGAAGGGAAAGTGGGTGGGGAAAGTGGGAAGGGAAAATGATATAATAAGGGGTGGAAAGGAAGAAAAAATGAAATGAAAAAATGAAGAAAAAAAATTGATGATATTAAATAATATATATAAAAGGGGTGGGTGGTAATAATAATAAGATGAATAATATAATCAGTACATATAATAATATAAGCGTCAATTATTCTCTAAAGGATGGGTTAATTCAATAGTTATTAAACCCGTATTTTTCCTTTTTGAAAACTTAATTAAAAATTTAATTATTAAAATTTTTTATAAATTTTTATTAATAATTTAATAATTTTTATTAATAAATGGAATCAAAAAAATTATTATGAGCTCGCGCGCTTAACCACCTAAGAAATGCATAATAATTAATATAAGTTATTGTAATTGTTATTATTATTATTAATTTATATTAATATATATTAATACCTCTCTGGCCCATCGAGTCATTTCTCTTGTACCTGGAGGTAGGGATCTATTGTTTCTTCCCTCTTTCAATATTGCTGCGATATAATCATTTTGGAAATATTGTTTAATCTGACCATTTTGGAAGGTTTCTGCTAAATCTCTATTTTTTTTATTAGAGAATTAAATTATTTTAGAGATAAGAAATAGAATGCGGTTTATTATTCAAAACAAACAAAAGGTATATACCCTATAAGTCCTATCATATTCCGAGTAATGGAATCGCTTCTTTCGCCATCACTCCAAGTCATTGTAATAAAATTAAATATTTGATCAATATATCGTAGAATTAAATCAGCTATATGACAAGAAAAATAAAATAAATAAATAAATAATTCGAATATTATAATAAATGAAAAATAGGAAAACCAACCTTTTTCGGCTTTTAATCCTTGTACGATACCAACATATGCTTCCAATATACATTCCCTCAATGTTATTACATAATCTATCATATCATAATTATTCTATATTAAAAAAAAACACGAATGTAAAATTGAATAAACATTCGATGTCTATTCGTATTAAAAAGCAATCTATTTTTTTCAATCAAATTGAGTTTACCATATCAGATGCTCTCATAGTACTAGCTTGTCCAAGGACCATCATTACCACTTCCAAATACACTTCGAATTTACTACCTATGGAAAGTGCAACATCGCCAAAACAAGACAAGATTACTGGTTTAACATTTCTATGTAAAGCTGGAGTCTATGAAAAATAAAAATAAATTATTATAATAATCACAAATATTATAAATATATTGTTAAGCAGCAATTACTTGAAGATTTTGTAATAGAGCATTCATAAAGGTGTCACAATAAGGTAAGGCATCTTCCCCAAGAGCTCGACAAATATCACCAATAAGACCAACTGCGATTGAACAGACTTGAACATCTTCGTGATTTTGTAGAGCAGCACAAAGGTATGGAGTAAATACTTCCATATAACGTACAAACTCATTCTCAACGGCTAATCAAAATCAATAGTTTTTGAAATAAATGTAAGTTAGAATAAATATCTTTATAATATATACATATATATATTAATTAATTACCAAGAGTCACGGCACCAACAGCCAAGAAACCGTCCTCTATTGTTGTAGATTGTTTTGATGTAGTAGAAAACAATGATAATAAGGTTGACATGATTCTGTCGGCAAATGTACGAATTTCAGTTTTAAGTTTACGAAGTATGCTCTATAAACAATAAGTAATTAAAATTTTTTAAAAAATCATAATTCAATAAGAAACATAACATAAGACTAATTGTAATTAATTATAGCGTACTGTCAAAACACTACAAAGATTAGATTGAAGCTCTGAAAGTGCAAGTCGTTCATCCTGTCCTACAATCTGATTCTAAATTATAATAATGATAATAAATAATAAGGTGAAGAAAACATGAGCTCATTATTAATATATATACATATACACACACGTATTAAATATAACTAATTTATACCTGTGCTTGAAATGTTGCATCAAGACGATCAAGTGTGGTCACAGTTAATTTTTGAATTGTTGGGAAACAATCCTATACATAAATAGGAAAGCAATAAACAAAAGTAAATAAATTATCAACAAACAAATTTTTGCTATGATGATAATTACCGATGCAGCTCCTTGTACCAAAGTAGAAATACATTCATAAGCAGAAGTTCTTGCATTTGATTCATTGGTTTGTCTTTATTATTAATTAGCAAAAAAAATTTTTAATAAACATATTTCAATTGCAATAAATAATAATTGATTAATGAATTAAATACCTTTCAGTAGCTTCCATGAGAGCAGCTATAAGGCCTTCAAAGTAACTTGATAATTGATATGATGGCGGAGGTGTATCTTTACTTCCATATTGATCAGATAAACTCATTAATGCCTAATTAATGTATCATTATTATCGCCACATTGTCAGTATCATCATCATAATTATCATATTTTGTTAATAATAATGATTTTACCCAACAGCAGTTAGCAACAATACGTGAAGAATCATTTAAGCCGTGGACTAAAGAAGAAATAAGAGGATTGAGATGAATGTCGGGTTTAATACAATCAATCAACAGTTCAGAAACACGTCCAAGAGTCCAAGCTGTAGTATCTTTAACTTGAGGTGATGGATCACGCATCATTTCAATCAAAACAGGTAGTGCTTGGTTGACCAGAGTGGAAAGCATTTTATGATCAGGTCCCTCCAAAATAGAGCCGAATGCCATAACAGCTGCTTCACGATATCTCCATTCATTACTACGAATATTAGTTTCTACAAATGGAATCACCGGCGCAACAATAGAATCTTCAACACATTGAGCTAATAATGCTAAACAAGTTCCTGAAGCCATTGCAACACTCCAATCATCCTCATCAGCTTCTTCCTCCTAATTAATTAATATAATATGAATTAATCTTATTTGTATTTTTTATTATAATAATAATAATAAATAAAAATAAATGAAATACTTGTTTGGTGAGAAGCCAAAGTAAAACTGGCAATATTTCTGGTAATGCTGCTTTTGCAAAATTATGACTCAAACGATCTAATGGTTCACCCGTTTCTTCTGCCTAGTTAATTAAAGTCAATTAATAATAATGTATAATATATAGCATCATTATGATTATGATTAAATACCTCTATTGCTTCATTAGTTAATTCGATCTCTTCATCACAAACTGTTGACCAAAATTCTACAGCTTGCAAAGCAACTCTCTCATCATCATGCTTCATACCAAGAACAGTCAACTATTTTCAAGATAAATCTTATTATTAATTTAAATAATCTAAATCGTAATAATAAATCCAATTGCAAATATAATTAGATATACTGACACCAAATAATGCTTTTTCCATATAAAATCTCATTTTATCATAATATATCTGCATAATTCTAACTAAACATTCAAAAGCTGCAACCTGTACATTTACATCAGAACTTTGTGTTGCCTCACATACAACTTGCATAATATAATTACGTTCTCCCTACATGTCATAAATTAGATTGAAATATGTTTGAATACATTATCACGCAAAAAAAAGTTGGCAATTTCTGATTTTTCAATTAAGATAACACATATATAGCTGACCTCTCTTTCAAAATTCTCTCGGATAAATTCTAGCGAATTATAAAGGGCATTTATTGCAGCCTTACGAACATCTTGACTAAAAAAAATTTGATTTTCGAGGTTTTTTTATAAGAAAAATAATTAAACATCTATAGAATTAAAAAATATGCATATTTACTTTGGCTCTTCTTTTCTTGCACCAGAAACAACAGCAGTAAGAATTGCACCAGATTGAGTAGCTAATATTTCAGGTTCCTGAATATAAATAATAATAATACATTTATATTTATAAATATATAAGCACACATAATATGCAAATTTTTTGATTAACTTACAATCGTTTCACAAATAAAACCTATAGTAGCTAATGTTGACATTTTCAATTGAGTGTTGTCAGTATTGGTGACATATTCCAATAATTGCTTCATTAAATCTCCCCATTGCCCAACTGGCAGTTCAATAGTAGCAATAGCTGAAACCACCTAATGGGTAAATATTTAAGCGATAGAGTGTAAATATAAGTAAATATTTTATAAAAATCACAAAAAATTTTTTTGATCAAATAATTTTAGTATTAAAAATAACATACCTGTGCAGCAATATTACTATCGGTAAGGGTCAATGCTTGTAATGACTAATTATGATTTAAAATATACACACATTTAGAAAAATTTATATATAATAGTATATTCTCTCAAAATATAATTTACCATCTGTTTAAATTGTATCCTTGTTTCTTCATCTATTGACAACCATCTTTGAGCTAATTCATTCTTTCTTACAGGATCCTTTTACAAGTTAAATTAAAATTTAACAATTATTTTTATTTTGATAATTTCAATAATCTCTAAAAAAAAATTAAAAATCGTTTCTACATACATTTGATACTAAAGAGTTTTTTATAGCTAATCCAGCAGCTGGTTTAACTACAGAAGTTTCTTGTTCCTTAACAAGCTCTTGAAGGAGCATTGCAATATACGCCGGCTGATTTGACAAAATAATAATAGTAGTAGTAGTAAAGAGAAATTATATTTGTTTAATAATAAATCTTTTCTTCGCGAATTCATAAAGTGACGACGACGCGTTTATATTAAAATCGTAGTATAGTTATTAATTACATAGTTGGTTTGCTCTGCCTGTTGAAGTTGATTTTGAGCATCTTCACGAAGTTCTCGTTCTTTTTTTTTTTAATTCAAAATTTTTAATGAATTGTAATCAGTAATATATGTAACAATCGTAATAATTGTAACATAATTGTAGAAAAGAGAGTAAAAAAATATATTGTAATTAAAAAAAATTCAATTGAAATCAATTTAGAAATCCAATAAATTATAATATAAATTATACCAGCAGAGATAGTATTAGCAAGAAGGTCTGCGATTACGAGCATCTTTTAAGAGTAAAAAAAAAGCTTTTATTGCTTTTATCTTTTTTTTTTATGATTTTTTTTTGTTACGACAACGTTTTTTACCTCATAAATTTATATACCCTGCCTAGTTGTTAAATATTACCTGATATTTAGGAAAAATTGTTGCGGTAAATAATAATAATAGGAAAAATTTTTTCACATTTTTTTTTATATAAGTTTTCATAAAATAATAATAATAATAGGATTATTTTTATTATTGTTATTGTAAATTTTTTACTTTTAAATACAGGAATAACATCACAGATAATAATATTTTAGCTGTTGATAGAAGGAAGAATAACAAAAAAAAACCTCCAAATTATGGAAAGTAGTAGTAATTACGAAAGTCCCAGATCATCTAGAAGGATTAGTCAACCATATAATGACGAAGTAACGAACGATTACGATTATAGTATTAGTAAACGTTATGAACAAAGATCAGGGGGTGGAGGAGGCGGAGGTGACGAAGGCTGGGGATCAGCAACATCTTATGCTAAAGATTTAGAATGGAACGACGAAAGAAAAAATAGTGATAAATCTTATTCATCTAGAGGAGGTGGTAGTGGCGGAGGAGGTCAAAAATGGACTTCTTACGAAGGTAATAGTAGAGATCGAGGAGCTCCATATTCAAAAGGTGGCGGCACTGCTGATAGATATGATGATAATAGGGCTTCCTACTCAAATGATCGTGGTGATAAATATTACGGGAGCGCTGGTGGTGGCAGTAGTGGTAATAGGTCTCACCGTGATAGTAAACAATATTATGAAAGGGATTATCCTGATAGCTATGAGTCTGGAGATCGTTATAATTATCCTCCTGTTGCTGCTGATAGTAATAAGAGGGCTGCTTATACTGATGGTCAAGATTGGAGTAGAAATGATAAATATGACACAAATAATAATAATAAAACATATCCAAAACATGATAGTAGATCACAATACCCAGAAAGTGATAATAGTAGAAGACATGAATATAGTAGTAGTAGTAGAGGACATTCTGATAGATCTTATCCACCAGAAAATGATTATGAGCAATATTATAATAGTAAATCTAGACATGAGGAATCTTCTTATTCAAGAGTTGATGATTGGGACAGAAAAACTTCTTATCCAAGAGGTGGCAATGATGATTTGAAAAGATCTGCAGCTACATATGATGAATACAAGAATTTGAATGTCCGTGCTAGCGGTGGTAGTGGATATAATGATGACAACCATGATAACAGAAAAAGAACTAGATCATATCCTGATGACTATAATAATAATAATAATAATAATAATAATAGGGGAGGAGGACCGAAGTATCCTCCTCCTAACAGAGGCTATAAAGGATCAGTGACCACCACTCCACCCAAGTCAAATGATAACAAGAGATTAAAAACTTACGATGGTAGACAATCTTTTAGTAGATATGATGAAGGATCAAAAGATTACGACAGACAGGCAGTAGGAAATGAATCATCGTCAGAATTTGCTGAAGAACCTTTGTGGGAAGAAGATAAATATGGAATAAAGTTTCATGCCCCTAGTAAAACTGAACCTGAGGACCCAAATGATCCCTGGGGAAAACCTGCATCGTCATCAGATCCTAATCATTGGGATAATTTTTGGGATAATTCTTGGGGTCCAATGCCAAGTGATAATAATACAGAGGAAAATAGAAGGTCATCGACAAATAATGAGAGATTATAAAATAACAAAATAATAATAATAATAATAAATAATAATATTGGTTAAACACATTCAAAATATAGATTGGGTTACATTTATGATCACAAGAAAATTTAATGATATCTTTCAATTGATTGACCTTTCTTTAAAACACAAATAAATTTATAAGCTTTTTCTTTGATGATGAACAAAAATTTAAGGTAAGTTCTGCAATTACTCCTTATTTTACGTTTATTTCTTTTTTTTTCCAATTTGGCAAAATTTTTTTTTTAAAGTAGGAAAAGAAAATTATGAAAAATTAAATTTTTTATGAATTCCTTTTTTTTAAAAATTTTTCTTATTTGAGTTCCCAGCAAAAATTCTTATATTTGTTATTATAATTTAGTATAAAATTTATATAAATATATACAAAAGAAAAAAAAACAAATCTATGATTTTTTTTCTTCCTTTCTTTTTATTATTTATTATTACTTTCTTGGATGAAAAAATCGGTATTGTTTTTTAAAGAAATTAAAATTGTGGCAATTATTACTTTTTAAAAAATAACAAATCAAGACCTTTCTTTAATTGATTAAATCTTTTTATCGGAAGAAATTATTATGTCAATCAATTGAATTATAGCGAGATTATTTTGAAATATAATTTTCATAATTTTTATTTGGAGATCCACAAGAACATTAAAGAATATCCTCCTCACATTATAACCTAACTAAAGAAAAGCTATTTACAAATATACAGATCTCCAAAAAATGTACATTATATAAATTTTTTAAATGAATTATTTATTTCAGAGATTTGTGATGGAGATCATCTCAAAAATAGGAATTCATTTACCTCGAGATTATTTTCCATTTTATTGATAACCACCCTCAAAAGAAAGAGTGCATAATGATGAGTCTACATGTCAAATTTGGGGAGGATAGTTACACAAAACATATAAATTGGGGCACTTTTTAATATAAGAATGACCATTTTTTTTCTCTTATCTGTTTTGTTTGTCGACATTTGTTAAGGAAAAACAATTTCTTTTCACGTATTTCACCTATCACACTTAAAATATATCTTGATGATGTATTAACTTTCTTACAATAAATATGAATCAATTCCTTACTACATTTGTCACGTGGTATCTAACATTTTCCGTTGCAATATTAATGTGTTAAAAAGCAAGAAAATTTATTTTCTATTGAAGATTAATACCATTTTGCACTACGCCTTTGATGTAATAAATAACACTGAATGCCTTGAATTGATGTGAAAGTAATGAAGCGAAAAATAGTTTTTTGATGGTACGTAAAGATACTTATCGATATATAAATGAAAGCTACTAGTATAATCGTTTAATGATCTCTTGTAATCTAAGCCCGGCAGAGTTATAGTGACGGTGTATTTGATAGATAGACAATGTCTTTATGTTATAATGGGTGTTCTATTTACTAAACCCATATAAAAATCATTCATACTGCATACTTGACGAACAACGGTGGCAAGATCATGCTTATTGCTTTTAAAATGTTCATATACTGTATTTAACTCAATCACAAGTATGATGATGAACAACACTCTATTAATTGATTGCTTTAAATTTGATATTGCTACTATCAATGTCATGACTTCTTTTCTATATTTAAAAAATATTCAGTGTGTTTAATACCATGTAATTATCCAAGAAATAACTTCACTCGATACCTTTTACTTTCTTTTTTAACAATATTCTATATTTTAGAATTTGCATTATCCCATCCCCATACAATTTTTTGTGCTCTTTGTTACACACGCACATATATGTCATATACAGATGACGGACAAACTTAATTTTCAACTTTATATTCATGATGATATTTACAACGTTTTTATGGATTAATCAATTGATTTGTGGATTGTCTATTATGTTTGTCTACTAACAAGGCGATACATATATAAACTAAGCTATTGATCATTGGTAAGGGTTTTCAAAAATCGTATTGATATTATGAACTGTAAAATAATGCTACCTTTATAAATCCGAATCTAAATGAGCCTTTGATAAAAATTTTCAATAATTAAGAGACTTATTTTCTTGGTAATCAGTTTTTTGGACCCAAACAAATAAATAAGTAAACAAAAAGTTGAAATAAGCAGGGATCTGTGCACCACATAGAAAAAAAAGTTATCAAAAAAACATGGTTTTTGTCTCGAGTTGATTGGATATGATTCATTCAACATTTTTTTAGTAACGAATCAATAATTTAAAACCTCAATGACTCATCCTTCTTGTGAGTGTAGTTAATGTATGTACTGATGCATATGAATAGAAGCAGTATATGTAATGGCTACCGCCACCATCATTGTTAACGTAATGGATGCTTGCTATTATTAATACCATGATTACCATTATCATCATCAATAGTATTATCATCACCATCGCCATTATCATCACTATTATCATTATCACTAGCGAAAATCTTGGTTGATTATATAATGGGTTAACTGGAAGAAAGCACATGAAAGAAATTTAATATTGTAACAATTTTTAATTGTCAACACATGAATCTTTCTCAAGGGCAAATGCCCCATTGCTTGGATAATGTCGCAAATCTGAAAACATTTTCCCTATATAGTTGTTACTATAAAGTATCTTAAAGATCGTTTCATCAAAATCACCATCTTCAGTCCACAACTTTTTTTAAAAAACTATTTTTTTAATTTCTTCAAGTTTTTACATTAATATCAATCAGAAAACGAAACTACGGACGGGAATTGACGTGCTAACAAAACTCGGAATTGCATTTCTAGCTAAGCCTCTCTTTAGCCTAAGAAGACTAGTAAACAATCCAAACATCACTGAAACTAAAACATATATAAACATAGTACACATTATTATTAGTATTAGATTATCAAAAAATAATTTCTTACCTCTTTGTTTATTACAACAAACATTCTCTATTATTATTGAAAAGAAAAAAAGTCCCAACAATGGTTAAGTAAAATACCGTATATATGATGCAAGTCACTTAGTCCCACAACTTTTTATTGGTTGTATAGATTTTCAAATTCTCCAAAAATGGAAATGCAACACCCCAAAATAAATCGTGTATTTGAAGCCAAGACCTTCCTCTACAAAATCACGATTTCATCTCATTGATATGTCATGTTATTGTGGAGAATTTGAGCTTCAAAGTTGCACAGGTTTGCTGGATTTGCTATGTTTAGCCCTAAAATGACGTGTTGCACACAAAAAAGTTAATATCAAAAATAGATGAATTGAAACAAAATAAAAATTTGAAAAATTTCCCTTATATTGCAGATCTTTTGTCACGTGATTTTTCAAGACACTTGACAATTTTCAAAAATCATGTGACTGTAAAATTTTAATTGCATTTTTGATTTCTCAAAATTGGCGGCGTGGCACAGAAAGTTGTGGGACTAAGTGACTTGCACTTATTTAATTGCGAAAATAATCTGTGGATTTGATTGGCTAATTTCAATTTCACATGGATCACATGGATCGTAAAACCATCCAAGCCATTTAACCAAGCACAAGAAGGTTAGTGTGTAGTCACCTACAGCAATAATCTGTTAAACAAAACCATTACTGCCAGAATCGAAATTCAACTAACTGCAGCTGCAGTCTATATATTTTTATACACGCGATTAAATTCGTGAAACATCGAAATCCTTTTTTGTACATAGATTTTTTATTTTTTTTTTTCCAACAAATCAACAAAAGTGCAAAATTACATAAAAAATCGTTACTAAAATTGGTATTATTGATTACACCGATTTACTGCATGCTAAAAATTCCGACCACTATAATTTTTCGAAAAAATACACTCCGTTAATTTTCGTGACATGTCACGCGGCTATTATCATCATCATCACCTTTAGCAACATTGTTATCATCTTTAGTAACATCATCATTTTTAACAACGTCATGATCATCTTTAGCAACGTCATCATCGTTTATAGTATCAATGGTAGTGGTAGTAATATCATTAGTATCTTTGGCTAATTGGGAAGTTTGTATGGGTGATTGGTCGCCATGATTAGTGTGAGTGCTGGTGCCTGCTTCATCTTTTGGTGATGGTGCATTATCGATTTGAATGATAAAGTTGTTGTTGTCTTCTAACAAAGTTTGCCATCGGCTGATTAAATCTGTGCTTTTTCCAACAATATTAGATGGATCATAATCAAATTTTTTTCTAGAAATCTCCCTCATTAATTTACCCACTTTAGTGCCCCTCAACATCGGAACAGAAACGGGGAATTTTTCGATTTCCTCGAATATTTCATTGACTTTCTCAACATCTTGAGGCTCAATCCCTTCATCCTTAAGTACCAATCTTTGTAATCTACGTCTTAAGCGTAGCAATTTTTTCTCAAGTTTTTCGTGTTCTAATGATTTGTTTGATCTAGCGGTAGATGATTCTTGATTTTCGATTGGACTAGAATGATCATGAGCAGATGATTCTGCCTGATGTTCGCTTGAATCGTTGGCTTCTTGAGCAACATTAGTACTTTTTTCAGTTTTAACATTATTTTCATCTACATCCATACTATTTGCTTCACCTTTACCATCATCATCATCATCATCATCATCATAATCATAATTATGAGATGAGCCAGTTGCTCCGCTATTGTTTGCTTTGCGTTTTTTGCTACTTTTTCCGCCGTTATTTAAATCGTTAGAAGTCTCGGAAGGTTGCCTTCCTTTTCTCTTGCGCACGTTAGTGGTGGCGGTGGCGGAAGATATTTTGGTAATTTTTCTCCCTTTACTTTGAGCTTTATTTCTTACTGTTGCAGTTGTTTTTGGTGCGGTAGATGATGATAGTGATGATTTGTTGCTATTTTCTTCATCATTTTCATTGTTAGGCGATGATTCGTTATCATGATTGAAGTCGTCAGTGTCCATACTACTATTATCTTCATCAAGAGACGACGGGTCAAATGCATCACGAATTGATTTTTCTAATAATTTATTTGTCCGTTTAGAATTCTTCATTTTTTCCAACGATTCTTCAGCCTCATTTTGAACAAATGGTTTTAAATCATCTTTATTAACCCATCCACTATAAATTATTTAAAAATTGACATTAATACCAATCAATATATATATATATTCACATTATTATTGTTGTTATATATTATAAATATATTTTATTAATATGTATCAATTATAACACCATATAATACAATAGTATATATACATACTAATCCTTTGTTCCAAAAAATTTAACGCTTGTAACTTGCCCCTTTGGTTTTTTAGAATGAACTTCCTTGGGCAAGTTCCCCTCTTTCTCAATCTATATGATTAATAGTATGAAATGATGGATGAAATATTATTTAGTAAATAAATAATAATAAATTTAAAATAATTCTACAGTATTATTTATGCATCGATTTAAATTATTATAAACACACTCTTGCTGGCCACCAAGGATATCCTCTGAGTTTGGCATAAACAACAGTACCAACTTCAAAATCCATTGTCATTATTATATTGATGTAAAAATATAAAGTATTTTTTTATCCCTGAACAATTATTTTTTTTTTTTTGTGACAACAATCTTCCCTCAGAGAGATGATTAGTAGTGGAAATGGATATTACTTATTTATATAGAATTGATTAAATTGTTAGAACGATTGTTAGCTACGAGTATAATAAAACTATGATTGTGTGTGTATGTGTGTGTGTGTGTGTAAGTTATTTATTAAAAAAACAAGAGATTGATATACAAAAAAATTTTTTTTTGCCAATTAGAAAATAAAGTTTGTGTGAAGATATCAACAAATTCCTTTTCAAGCTTGAAATGTTTTAGATTTACCAATACTATTTCCAAAAATATAAATAAATAATAAATAATTTGGGATTTAACTATTCCTTAAGTAATGAAAAGGTTATCATTTATTATCACAATGAATAAACTAAAAAACAAAATAATAACATTAATTGAATTTTCAATTTTCAAAATTAGGCAATCATCCAAATTTTATCAAAGACTGATAATAATAGATTAAGTCAGTGTTGACACTGGCTAAAGGTGTGACGGGTTCCAGGATAAAGATTAGATTGAAGATGTTAATAATAATAAATAGCAAATATAATAAAGAATTGGGTAATTGAAAAAATCATTAAATTCCTGGAAGCTAGTTGATGGATGTACAATGGTCAATGCATTAATAAATATAATAATAATAATAATAATAATAATAATAATAATAATGTAAATTGGCGGGAAAATCTTCTATTTGTTTATTTGTTTATTCGATCAGATGTTACTTTGGCTGGATCGATTAGCTTGATGGATCTTTATCACATAAACTTCTCAAAGCAAAAAATTTCACAAGTATTACACATTTGAAGCTACTAAATGACCATTCTATTTTGTTTTAAATAAATTGCGATTAACACAAAAACCTCCAATTAATTAAATATAAACTATTTGAATAAAATCCAAGAGAAATCCCAAAATCGCCTTTTCTCATCAGCTCATAGTGATATATGTACCTATGGCATATATTTTGATTGATTTTGATTATCATGTTCCGGATTACTTTGTTACGTGAAATGAGGATATCTAATAACTGTGATTATTGATGTGAAAAATTGAGAACTAACTACCTTAGGTATATGGGCAACAAAACAAAGTGACATTATTATTGTTATCAAGTAAATGTTGCCATTTTTGGTATTTATTTATTCTATGAATTCTGGGAGTCTGATAATATTCGCTTCTACACACAAAACCACAGATATTCTTACAAAATTGTAAATCACGCATTACACAACCCCCTGTTATTTTATTTGTAAATTATTAATACACATCTAAACTCGATAAGTCGGACGCAGCAATCAATTCTTTATAATATAAATAAATGTCCGACTTATCGAGTTTAGATGTGTAAATGTTAATGATCTCAAAAAAAAAAGATACTCATCCCATAGTAAAAGTTACACGTCTCATATTAATACCAAGTGAACAATTTTTTTACTATATAGTTTGAGTTAATTAAATTTAAAAAACTCAATAATGGCATGCTTACCAAATTGTATTCTTATGAATATATTATTACTCCAAATAAAAATATTTTGCATTACTTTATTACTTACTGAAGCATTGAAATTTTTTTTTTTTGAATAGTCAATGGATCCTTTTTTACAAGTCTTTGGTACCTGAATGTTCAAGTGAAGATTGACATTGAAACGTCAGCTGATGGATTAGATGAATTAATAATATGTACTTTGTGTGGTAGAGGAACACGATCAACTTTTAGAATCTCGAGAAAGTGTGTGAAATGGCTGTTTCAGAATTATCAGGAAATCCCAATGCTCCTTTATGAATTACCACACTTGGATTATTTAATGGACGACTGTTTTATATTATTAGTGTTGATTATATGCATTAGTTTTTAAATGCCTTTATTCTATTTAATGTTATAGATTGTTATTATCTGTTAGTGAGACTATGGAAGAGGTTAGCATTCCTTGCATTAATTGTATGTCCTTCAATTCAGTAACAACGTATTACTTCAGATACACATTTATTTAATTCGCTAATTATTTTTATTAATCTGCTTATATTAAATTCACATCCTTGATATAAGATATATTCTCAAGGAGTAAGACACATCAGAATTAATCATTGTGCTAATGAAAGGAAACAAAATAATCATCAAAGAAATGACCAACTGTTATATCTTTAATTAGTGGTGAATTGGTTTATTTTGAGTTATATAATGAATTAATATCAGGAATGTAAAGAATATTGACGTTTAATATTATTTATTTTTTTAAAAATTTAGATATTTTTGTGTGGATGAAGGTGGTCAAGATTATCTATTTATAACTTATTCTAATAATATTTATTTATTAATAAAAATAATATTACTTTAAAAATTTATAAACTTTATGATGACACATCTCCAAACCTATTATTTATAACTTCCCAATTAATACATTTCCAAAAGTTTTCAATATACAAGGATTTGTTCAGAATTCCATATTGTTTAACGTAGGCATGTTCCCAAACATTTAGACACAAAAGTGGTGTTAGTCGACTATTATGTGGTAGTTCCATGCTTAATTTTATTAATGGAGGTGGTAATGGTTGATTACTAGGTGTTAAAGTGTCTTGTTCTTGAAATGGTGATGATAAAATTGATGATGATAATGAAAACGATGATGATGATGATGACGAGGAGGAAGAAGAGGAAGAAGAAGAAGATAGGATGTTAAATAATCCTTTATTTTGATTTTGACTTTGATTTATGTCATCCTTGTCTGATGTTTTATTAAATCTTGATGGATGATTGTTTGGATCTTCTTGCTGTAATTTTGTTATATCCAATGTTGTTCCTATTAAAGATAATAATAATAATAATTTAAATCTTTTATCTATGGAAATAATATTTAATTTATTTATTAACCTGCATTGTATGTATTGACAACACAAAGTGTATCATATTCTGTTTTGACAAGCCTAAAATGCAATATAATCTTATAATTATTAATATCCATCCATGATGATATAATTTATGTAAATAAATAAATTTAATCATAAATATCATTTTGAATATTATTTCCTTTACCAAGTCCACCCAGAACCAAATATTGCTAATGCCATGTTTGTGAACTATAAAATAATCATGATTTAGATTGTATAATGAAATACAATGTAATTTATAAATATAAATATTATATTTACATGTTCTTTAAATAAATCAAAAGATCTAAATTCATCTGCTATTTTCATATTAAGGATTTTATTAATATTATTATCATAATTTTTTTTGTTTTCATTATCATTACTTTTCTAATGTAATTTTTTTTTAAAAAAAAAAAAAATAAATATCTTGAAATTTAATGTTTATATTGATACATTGATACATTGATATTGAACTTTGAACTTACTAAACTTTGAAGAAAAAAATCTAAATTCCATGATTGAGATGCATAATTAAATAATAAAGCATGTGATGGTATTTGTGCTGTTCTCATTATGATCCTGTATGTATTATCATTTTGAAATTCTGTATCTATCATATTTATAGTCATTAGACCATCATAACCATAATATCAATATTATAATTAGTATTACCTGTTGATATTGTTTATTTTTTAGCAATATATATATATATATATTATAAACTAACCAGATACAAGCGAATTTAATTTCTCAATAAGCATGGCTCGATAATTACATATTTCTGCAAAATTATCCACATCAAATAATGGATCAATTCCTTCTGTTATATCATAAGGTAAAGGGCTAGGAATATGAAGCTTTCGAATAAATTGTCTATTTCCAAAAAAAGATGTTGATAACATCAACGATGATGATTTTGTTGGCGTTGTTTTTAATAACAATGATAATTGATAATTATTATGGTGGGCTCGGTCCAAAGACTTCTTGATGCTGCGCCACATGGTCAAATTTCAAAAAAAAAAATAGCGATTTCAAAAATCTAATAAAAAATTTTAAAGGTATTTCCAAAAATGGATTCACGTGATTGGGTGTAAATTTATAAATTAAAAATTTAAAACTTTCAAATATTAAAAATAATTGATATCCACTTTATTACCAAGATAAAATGTATACAAAAAGTCATAACAAGTAGTTTCCTTCACCATCCCAACCATTTTTCCCTTTTACATTGGACGGATAATTAACCAATATGAAGCAGAACGCGCTTCAAAGATTATAAACTCTATGATTATAAATGCATATTAATATGTTTTTTTTCCTAGAAAAATTCCCCCAAAAATGTAGATTTTCCATCAAATATTAACATGTTCACCAACATTCACATCATTTTGAATGATATCGAATATTTATACCTAATATAAATGATTCTGTTAAAAGGTTGTATTTAAAATACTGTGAGCATGCTATCCGAGTTTGCCTAATTAACATTAGTTAACTTAGATGGGTAACCCACTAGACCTCTGGTGACTCTAATTATGTTGGTTCAGACTCTTGGTCCCAAGATAATTGAAGATTCCACACTATATTGTTCCAGGGTCACAGCCCAATATAATGATCTATTATATCCTTCAGACTCTCAGTCAGATATAATCCCAAGGCTTTTCTGATATATATATATATACAAGTTGACACACAGCTAACTATATATAACTATGCTACTTGAGGCGTCCCTACAAGCAACACAGTAATTTTCAGTCAACACTTTGTGCTAATTTTGGACAAGTAATATCTTTAAATCCACCCTTTAAAAATGTGAGAGCATTATTATAAAGGTATTCTTGCCTTTTTAACACTAAAATAAATAAATAAAGCTTTACTTTCTTTTATAACTTTAGAAATATCTGTTTCGATAAATTGATGAGTTTAATAGATGAAATAACACATATAATTATGTTATTTCGTCTTATTCTAGTGGCCTAAAACACGAATCTGGTTACATAGGTGTGTGGCCGATTTCATAAAGCTGGCAACATATGAATGTGGCCTATTTCACACGTCTGACCACATGCAAATAATGGGACCTCATAACCCGACAGTCGTTATGCTATATGACATTCGTGGTCTATTTTCACACGTCTGGCCAATTGGATACAATAACCTGACAACCTGTTATGCTATATGATGTACGTGGTCCATTTCACACGCCAGGCCACATGCGAGTATTGGGATACCATAACCCACGACTTGTTATGCTATATGACATACATAGCATATTTCACATGCCTGTCCACATGCGAGTAGTGGATATCATAACCTATCTATAGTTATCTTATATGATGTACGTGGTCCATTTCACACGTTTGGCAGTATGTGAGTAATGGGATGCCATAACATTTATTTTATTGCCAATAATAGTTGTGGCAATTTATTCAGTGGGCGGGGTAATTTGCTGGCTTTCGTAAGAAAAAATTTTCGTTGGTTGAAAATAATAAATTTTTGGTTAAAACTTTCAACCAGCGTCTACTTTTCACCATATCAATGATAAGTCTCATTATGGAAGAGATAATTAAATGCGCCAGGAATGTGTTCAAAATGGATTTTGGACACGTTTAAACAAAAATCCGTCCAAGTTTTGTCCAAGTAAAAATAACCAACACGTACTTGAATTCGAAAAACAACTCATTTGAGAATAAAATAACAATTTCCAAGTTTTGACTTAACCCTCGATCACAAAACCAAAACCATTCGTTGGTATTTGCCTAATCCAATACAATCAAAATAATTATATTTGAATAATTTTCCAGAGGTCTGTATATAACTAAAGTTGATATTCTGTCTTACTGCGAAATTTAATATGAAACACACAAATATTTATTTTAAAGAACATAGCGAAAGTGTTTTACAAAACAAAGTCTTTTTGGAACGCGTGTTGAAGAGAATTAGGCATTCGTTAATAAATATGGAAGTGCTATTTGGTATGGTTCTGATGAAGATATGTTATAACCATAGGTTTTCTTTTTTTTTGATTGATGCCCTTCTTTTTATTTACAGAAAATGATTTGTTTTGCGTGATTATTAAATAATTATAAATAATTATAAGAAGTGTGTGTCAGCTGAACACATGGATGTTGATTATCCTTCGCTTCCTCATCTTAATGAAATAAAACTCCCATTCTTTTAAATTACAGCTCCTCATATCAACAAGGTTTCGCATACTTGAAAATTAATAAAGTGTCAAGAGAATTCTCTTAAAAAATTGGAGAATAAGAAGATTTTACATACTCTTGCACAAAAGGGTATACCATTAAAACAGCCCAGACCATCACAGGAATTGATGCAGCTCATAAAATCCACAAGAGCTTGGTCGGGATCTGAAAAACTTTTGAATATTTCAAGTCCCACTTGAAAGGATCGACATAGTCACAGCTCTGTACAAAAAGAACACGGACAAAACTTAATGCGACAGAAGGGAATAATCATAATAATTATTAGTTTGATTACTTTGAAATTATGATTGTCCAACTAATTTAACTTGATTAATTAAAAATGAAAAGAAATCATTTTAAGGCATTAATAATTATAATTATTGTAATAGCAATAAGAAATACCTATTTTTTAATTTTGCAAGAATATTTTTTTTCACAAAAAATAGTTAATTTGAAATTCATATTTATTATTATTAATATAATAAATTGTTACATTTATTTTCAAACTCTATTAGTAATATTAACATCAAGAATGAAAATTTAGGTATATAGTAATTATTAAATTTATAGTAATTATATATTATAATCACTTTAATTATTGATTTTAAATTTTACATAAAATAGAATATATTAGTATAAACATTCTTTATTTTTTTCTGGCAAGTAATATGATATATTTTGTTAGGCAGAGTATATATATATTTGTGCGTGTGTGTAATAAATAAATATATTTAACTATAAGTTGTTCTCCAAATCTTTCCTTGATGCATATGCTTTTTCTACCCATGATATCATATCAACATCTGTATTTTCGTATTTTTTCAAAAATGGATGTTCCAATAATTGTGCATATGTTGGACGTTCATTAGGTAACTTTTTCAGACTATATATATGATAAATAAATATAGAAATAGAGAACGAGAATGAGAATGAATGTTGCATAAACGTATATAATGTATATTTTATATATTATAACAAATACATGCCATTGAGCTATAAAATCTTTGCATGCTTCAGAAAAATTATCTTCGGATAGAGTGGGTGGAGGACCCTGAATAATAGCATTCAGTTGAGCAAATAAACTAATACCAACACTTGTATCTGGGCTAGGATATGGATATTTTCCAGTAGCAAGTTCGAGCATCGAAAGTCCAAGTGACCATACATCAGATTGTACCGTATAAAAATTAGTACGATCACCTGTTATTCTTTCCGGCTATAATAAAAATTATATACATGAACACATGGATATATATATATATATATATATATATATACTGATAGATATTGAATGACACGTACAGCCATATAACTCTGACATCCAATATTGGTTTTCGCACATGACATATTTAATTGACCGGAAACACCAAAATCACATAATTTAACTGCACCTTTTCTATTTATAAGAACATTTGTAGGCTTCACATCTACAGAAATATTAAAAAAAAAAAACAACAAATTGATTGATTGATTATTATTATTATTAATTAATTAATTAATTAATTAATTAATAATATTGCAATACGTACCACGATGGATAATATTTAAATGATCTTTTAAAAATCTAAGGCCTTCTACCATCTACCATTAAAAAAAAAATCATACGATTTAAATATAATACACACTAGTAATATATATATATATATAAATATTCATGTATGTAATGTATACAATGATACTTACAGCAATAGTAATTTTTGCTAATACGTTTTCTGGAATACCATCACCATATAATTTATCTAACGAACCAGCGTCCATATATTCCATACAATAAAAAACACACGATTCAATAAAGAAAGCACCATAAAATTCAACAATGTAAGGACTACATGAATTATGAAGAACATTTAACTCCATTAGAATATGTTTAAATTTCTCTTTGTCGAATTCCACTCGAGTTTCCTATTGAAATGAGTATATGCGAGAGAATACGTGAGAGAGTGTGTGTGATAGATAAAGATATATGCGCATTTTAATAGTGACTTTATTATTAATTCATACAATGATTCATTCAATCATTTCCTCCATTATCTGTAATACCTTCATCGCCATGACAACATTTGTAGGTTTATGGAAAACTTTCTTTACAGTTCCATATTGACCTCTCCCAAGTTCCTCCATCAACTCAAATTCCTCCTTATTAATCTTGTAACTGGTGCCTTCTGTGAAATCTACTCCTTGTGCGTGTAGAATAGCCTTCCCACTAAAGCTAAGTTTACCGGAGGGATCACTAAAACCATTTCAATTATAATACGAGCTAATCAATTAATTATTCTCCTTTGATAATGAGCATAATAACAAACAACATCATACAAACACTATCTACATATTCATTTACACAAAAAATATGCTTACACAATTTCTGAAAATTCTTCAAATGGTGATTTAAAACCAGGAATAGTCATTGGTGGACCTCTACGAGCCATATTTTTTTGTTGATATTGGAAATTAAGAAAGAAAGATAGACAAGTATGTATGTTTGTAAAGGAAAAAAAAATTTAATTGTTGTTGATGTAATAATAATAATTTAAGTTTATTTTTTAAAAAATAAAAAATGTTTTTTTTAATTAATTAATTAATTTTATTTTATTATCAATATATGTATAATATATATATTAAAATTTATTTATATTAATTAATTAATTTTTTGAATTTGGAAAATTGATTTTTCTTTCTTTTGATGGCAAACAAATAAATAGAATAAAAATCTTAAAAATAAAATGTAACCAAAAAAAATCTCAAAACAGTACAAAAAATAGTAACAATAAGTTTCAAAAATCATCCGATTATTATTAAACTTACCAAAAATTTTATAAATAAATTTTTTTTCGTTTCTTTTCTTCTTTCTGATTTGACTATAGAAACATTGTTAATGTTAACACATTTACATATATCATCTGATATAATAAATTTCATAATATTATTTAATGGTTAAAAGGTTATTATTAATAATAATTTTTGTTATTAATAAAAATGTTTAAAATCTTTATTAACTAATCATTAAATTACTACAAAATTACTACCATATACATTTAAAATATTTGTATTTTGTATTAACAAAAAATCATAAATGAAAATCATAAATAAATAATAATAAAATTAATCTATTTTTCCCCCCCTTGCACACAACAATTAATTAATTTCTCTAAGCAACCTCATTATTCACCATCTCATTATTATTATTATTAAATGGTTCTGGATGTTTATTTTTCCACCATTCTTTAGCACCGTTAGAAACAGCAAAAATAAAAGTCATAAGTCCAATAAAAGCAAAGAATTCGGCACCTTTAGGAGTAGAACATCTGAGTCTTTGTTCTCCATCCCAAGTAAAACAATCTACGATGTCTGTATTGATGGCACCGGAAATAACATAAACTAGAAAAGCGACTGACAACAAACCAAAGACGATTGCTTCGATCAACGGGTACTTTATTTTTTTATTTACCGTGAAAAGAACGAGAGCTGCTGTTGGTATAACTAGTCCGACTGTAGAGACCACAATACCCAAAAGTATCCAGTTCGGAAGCATTGTATCTGTGCCGGCAACAATCGGAGTCCCATCATAATGTATTCCTTTGTTGTATAGCGATTTGTTTGCGTCTGCTGCTATCGACAACAATATCAATGTAACTAAACTTGATAATATTCCAAATATATGAACGCCTCTCACATAATTTGTGTTGTCTCTTGAAAGGTTTACGTTGAGAGAAAGTTTTTCATTTTTTGGTGCATTCATTATTATTATTATTATTATTATTATTATTATTATTATTATTATTATGTTAAATTTGAAAATTAAATTTTTTTTTTATATAAAAATTGAAAAAAAAAAAATTATTTTAAATATTGCGAGTGAATATTTTTTGATATTTATATATAAATCCTGTGTGTATATTTTTTTATTTTTTCTTTCTATATATCACTATTTAAATGCCAAGTAAAATAAACACCAAATCACATTTACACTAGATGTAAAAATAATGAAAAAAAGAGATTGAAATGTATGAATAAGATTTGAAAATTAAATTAAAATGAATAAATTTGGGTTAAACTAGGACATTATTATCATGCCAAGAAATTCAATTCACAAGATCACAAAGATAAAGTACACTTGATTATGTTTTAATACTTTTCACAAAATTGAAAATCTTGATACGAAAGTTTCCTTTCGATTTTTAATAGTACATAATGGGTACTCTGTATTTTTTGTATGGTATGTATAAGATATAAGACTTGTTTTTATTTTATATAAAATGATAAAAAAAAAAAAATGGTCGAAAATCCAAAAAATAAATATACAAAAAAAGAAGTTTCATTAATGACTAATAATTAATAGATAGACTGACGTTTACAATTATAACCCGATCTTATTTTAATTGCCGATATTAATCTTACCCTTTTCCATCTTCAGCAAATTATTAATTAGCTGTTGTTGTTGTTGCCAACACCACCAGTATGATGACATTTCTGAGCATGTTTGTACCAATATATTTCGGGCACAAGTACTTCCTTGTCACGTGGTGATTGGTTTTCGATCCACTTGCCACATTTATGGCACAAAGCTTCTCTCCTATTAGTTTTACTGTTGATTCTTTCTTCTTTAGGCGAAGAAAATCTCCTACCTGTTATTGAGGAAATACCATGTTGATAATTAAGGTGATACCTGGAGGAAATAAATTTTTTGGAAAAAAAAAATGGTTAACACTTGACAATATTAATAATAAAAATCGTTTAATATTACCAATAGGCAGAAATTTTTGTTTTTAACCAACGAGGAGGGACACAATGTGGGCAAAGTCCTTCCTTCGACTTTCCAACTCCTCGTACCCATCTAGGTGTATATCTAATTTACAAAATTTATATCAATTAATAATAATAAAAATATAATGAGTGAAGATAATGGGAAATGAAATGCGTATGTAAATGTCTTACAAATCTTCATTAAATCTCGCAGGTTGACAGATTGCATCACGACCATATCCAATTTCGTTAAAATCATTATTGTCATTGTTATTACTACTATTATAACTATCATTACCGTCATTGATATTGTTATAATTATTAGTGTCATTGGTATCATTACCGTTACTGTCATTATTAACTCTACCATTATCATCATTACCAGTACTGCCAATATTATTATCATTAATATTACTATTAATATTACTGCTGCTATTAACAACAACAACATTATTATCTTTTCTAGCTTTACGTCCAGCTCGTCTATTATTGTTATTATTATTATTATTGCTGCCACTTTTAGTTCCTCTGGTATACGATCGCTTTACCCGTTTTACAATTGACCTTTCCTCCTCCTCTTCCTCCTCCTCCTCTTTATCATCCTCATTATTATCATTATCATCATAATTGGTTATATTATCAGGTGCTCTACCAATATTGGACTTGGTGATAATTGTTATCGGCTCTTCATCATTTGCATCTTGATCTGTGTGTTTGCGCTTGTTATTCTTGGTGGTGGTGGTGGTAATCTTTGTGACAATCTTGGTCTCACTAGTAGTTGTCATGACGGTCGTGGTTGATTCATCCGAGGCGACTGTTTTTGATTGTTGTTTTTGTGTCTGTTGTTGTTGCTGGTGATTCAAGAGATTTAGAAACAATGAGACGACATTATCATCGTCTACATTATCTTTTTGGAGATTACCCAGTTCGTTTGTATTTCTTAATGCACGCATAATAAACTTATCGTCGCACAATGGTCTCAAAGCACTCTTTATTTTTTCTATCGCCTTGTTAAGTATTTTTCTATCATCATAAATTTTTATTCTTGCTTCTTTGTTGGCAGACAATTGGTCCTCGTGGCTTTTTGCAGATCGTTGAAGACTTCTTGTCACTGTCGTCTGTCTCTTGTCTGTTCTTTCTAGCTGGCTGAGTCGGCATTCCCTAGCTATATAATATTTGTATATATGTGTGTGTATGTGCGCGTGCGTGCGTTAATTATATAAATGGAAAATAATGGAACAATTGATTAATATGATTTATTATATGTAGAATATTGAAGAACTAATTGCCTTCTTCACCCTTTTTATCCCTTTCATAATCATAATCACCATCATTATTATTAAAGGAGTAATAATTATTACCTTCAGCATCAGCAACAGTGGCAGCGAAAGAGGATGAATTAGCATCATGACGGTGAAGATGGTTGGCAGTAGTAGTTGTATCATCAGCGCCCAAGTCCATGCTATCGGTCATTACAGGAGAACTTGAGTTTGATAACTAGTAAATACGTATCACAAGTATAATTATTGTTATTTATTTATCAAGTTAAATTATCATTATCAATTGTCATATCCATTATTAATTTACATACGACTTCGTTTGCAGCGGCTACCAACATATCGAGTGGAGTTTGAAAGCCGGGAGAAGAGGGAATAGGATTGGCAGTAGTAGTAGTAGTTGTTGTTGTTGTTGCAATATTAAACAAAGAGGGAGGGTTGATGTTGGTGATGGCAGTGTTGCAAGTAGCAAGCGAATTATTAGAAGTTTTTGCAGTGGTCGTTGTGGTAGCAGATGAGGAAGGATGATTAGAAGGGGTGGTGGTCGTAGTAATTGGTGTTGTTGTTGCAGTACTATTCGTCTAAGTAATAGTGATTTATACATATTATAATAATTTGTCAATTGATTCATTAATAGAACAAAGGAAGGAAGGAAGGAAGGAAGCCAGAAGTGCATTGTTGACAAATTATAGTTTTCTAATAATAATAAAGCGAGAAATTATATAATTACATGCAAGCCACAACGCCAGTATGCTGGGATATTTACACCTTGACTAGATAGACACCCTGAGTTTTTTGATTAAACAAATTTTATTTAATAGTTATGATATTAAAAAGAATCAACAATGTTAATTGACAATCATGTAAATTATGTAATGCGCAAAATAAAAATAATTTAGAATCTAACTGGATTTTAAAGTGCATTGTCAGCTATATTTGGAATTCCATAAATAGCCAATATTTAAAAATATTTAAATGAATGTTATTGTTATTATTATCATTATAGCACATACCGGAGTGGGCAACTACAAAGCATTCAAGAGCTGAGCATCTAACTGATTCGTATTGTGGAATATAAAGTCCACAAATTAGACACACGCTGTTGCACTTATTCTAAATAAGAAAGAACATGATAAAGGTAATGATCGTGATAATTAAGAATTGAGTTAGAATATGAAGAATCAAAAGAATTATTTGTTATTAACATTTGGAAATAAATCCATTAATTAATGTTATTAAACTCGGATCATAAAATTAAGCCAAAAAAAAGATATAAACTTACTGTAATAAAAGATAAAGCTAAGGAAATAGAGATCGGGATTGATGGAATTGATGGAGGTGGAAGTGGCGGGTGAAGAAGAGTGATGCTATTGCTGCTGTTATTATTGTTATTGGCTCCAGTCAAAATGTTTTCTGCTTTTTAAATAAACAGATATATATAAAAAGATTATGTATGACCGATGTCAAGATTCTCAATTATTATTATTAGTGAATTACCTATATAAAATTAAATATTAATGAATTGGGTGATTCAAGAACTTTTTGAGTACGTATAATTAAACCACAAAAAAAAAAAAGCTTTATTACCTTGAAAGTTATTAACAAGATATGGAGAAGTCATCTTTTAGAAAAATTTTAAAATCTTTTCTATTTAATTAAACGTAGAAATAAAGTATATGCGTATAATATCATAATTAAAGCGCGTAATGTGATTTCTTTTAAAAAACAAAGATTATTTAACTTACGGGAATAAGAATTCCTTGTAGAAAAAGAACCGAGAGAAATTAGAAGAAATTAGATATAGATATGTGAGAGGGAGGATATATATATATATACAGTATAATATTATTATTGGAGAGAAGATTAAAACAATGCGAATGTGTAATTATATAGTAATAGAGTAATTATGTGCGCAGGGTAACAAAAAAAAATTTATTTTTTACAATTCTGCTATTTTTTTTCTGAAAAATATTTATATTTTTTTATGCTTGATGAAATTTAATGATTTGATGGGGGTTTTATATTAGTGTGAGTATGAGTGTGAGTGAGAAAATGCGAGTGTGAGAGAGAAAACTTAAGGGGCGAGAAATATTTTTTATATTATATATATCGATAAGAATAATAATAATGGTTTATTTTTTTGTAACAAATGAAAAAAAAGAAAGGAAAAAGAAAGAAATTATATATTTAGAAATATATTGATTGAAAATGGAATGAATTAATGATCCTTAAAAAAAAACCTCATTACGTCAATTAATTATATTATTATTATTATTATTATTATTATACAGATTTATTTATAATGGATTAGACAGATTGATTGTGACAATATTAATAATGTTATTATTATAAGTAGTGATAGAAACAGCATAGAATAAGTGGGAGTGTGTGAATGTGTGTGAATTTGTGTGAATGTGTGTTTGTGTGAGAGAGAAGATATAGCGTGTGTTTAATGTGTTTAATGTTTAATTTAATATTTTGGGTGTAATTACGAGGTATATTTGAAAGTATGTTAGAATTTTGTCAAATAGCTAATTGAAGAGTTATTAGAAAGTTTATCAGAAAGTTTATCTGGGGAGGGGGGGGGGGAGAAAAAGAGAGAGATGGATGAATGATGAGTAAGTATGGTAGAAGAAAGTTTATATGTTGACTGGTAAACCAAGAAAGAGTTTATTATTATTACAATTGTTAATTACAAGTCTATTACCGATAAAGTTAATTTAGCATGAGATTACAAGGGTTGATTCATAAGTTTGTAAAAAAAATAAATATCATTGTGAAAGTTCTCAAATAATGATTATTATAGTTTATAATAGTAATAGCTTGTAGTAATTATAGTTTATAATATTGATTTTGATTGCTTTGTTAAGCAATCAATCTAATTGATTTTCACTATTGAATTTAATAATTAAATGATTTAATAATAAATTAACATTTATTTACACTTTATTATATTATGTGCGTGCTTATTATTTTTATTATGATGCTTTATTAATCAAATTTTTTAAATTATAATTGCGATTTATTATCATGTCTTTTTGATTATGATTAATACAAGCAAGATTTATTGATTTTAATTTTACGTCAAAATTTTCGATTCTTTGATAAATATGGTTAATGTGGTTGCAACAAATAAACAAAAATGTAATAATAAATAAATAAAAGATGTTATGTAAATTACACACGCACATTATTATTATTATTTATTGATTAATTGACACATTCAAATATTTCATTTTAAAATAATAATAAATAAATATTTGGAAAATCTTTGACAATTGTCAATCTTTTAAAAAGGCAATTTTTACAATCTGAAAATAGCAAATATCTATTTGATAATTAAGATTGAGATTATGCTATTTGCAAAGATTTTTATTTTGGACTAAATAAATTTTTGGGAAAGTGTATGTAGCGGCAGCAAGCATGGTGGACATTCTTTGTTGTTACATAAATGTTACACCGACTATTTATATTTTTTAAAGTACTAAAACCAGTC
>CAJVPN010000357.1:0-30495 GCA_910592215.1 Entrophospora candida
TCATTGTCATTGTAATTATTGTAATTGTCAATCTCAATTCTTCTTTTTGACATTATTAATTAATTTAATTAATTTATGCTTATGCTGTGGTTTTTTTTTTTAATTGAAAATAATATATTAATGAATGAGATAATAATAATGAAATAGTGTTACCAGAATTAGATTTTGATGCAGATCTTTTGGTTGAATCTTTTAATTCCAGACAATTTTATTATTATTATTATTACTTTTATTATTTATATTTTTTATTAATTCTATTTATTTATCAATAATGTGTATAATTATTTATTATCATCTGAATTCATGTTATGTTTTGCATATTTAATTATTATTATTATTAATCAATCCATAGCACATTCATATTTATTTAACTTTATTTAGTAGAGATTAATGACAATTCTCCCAGAATGGGCAGAATTGCTCAAAACATGCAGATTTGCCCAGGTACAAAGTGAGCAAATTCATGCAATCTGAGCGAAAATGCACAATTTGAGCAGATTCGCCTAAACCAAGCAGATTTGCACAATTCGGGCTAATATGTAAAGAACATGTATATAAAGAACTTGATTTTGACCTAATGTTTCTTACAAGTTAATTAGTTTTGTCTAAATAAAACTAAATAAATAAAATAGGAATATTTTATTTAAACTTTTTGTATCTTTAACCAAAATTATAACAAAATCAATTCATTGATCCCCTATTCATTCTGATCCACACAAAACAAAAATAATTGTTATCACCAATTAAATACACTCTCCCAAATTTAATTGGTGACAATAGTAATAATAATAATGAAATAATGATAATGATAATGATAATGAAATAGCAATAACAATTAAATAATAAAAAAATAAGGTTTTCACTGATCACCAAATAATTTTTCCATAATAACCATGTAATTTATTATTATTTTTATTTTACATAAACACTTGCATCAATTATTGATTTTTTTTATGTCAAAATTGTTATTTTGCCATTTATTTTTATTCATTTATTAGTATCTATACTAGTTTCAAAAATAATTTTGAGCTTCTAAAGGCAATTATAACATGATGTTGACCTGGGTCAAACCCAGGTCAATTAAATCATGACCCAACCTGACTTGTTCGGGTCAATCTGACTCATTTTGGAGCTCTATTCAAAGTATTTATATTATTCTATCACTCTAACTTGGTGAAGGTAAATCCACATATTTCTCATATTTCTCATAATCCATTGGATTGATACTATGTGCTTTTTGCCAGTGGGTTTTTGAGGGGAATGTTTAATATGGTGAATATATCTTTTCAATGCCAAAGCTTGAGAATGCAAAAGTGAATTGCAATAGTGTGTTTTCTTTAATTCCTCAAGTACATTAACACTGTCATTTAAACCTCTATGTACAAAAAAAAAAAAAAAAAAAGATATCTTCAGGGGAAAAAGAACAATAAAAAATTTTTACTTACTCCAAAATCCCATAAGATTGGCAATGCATGCAAAAGCTCATGGTGACTCTCCCAACTGATTGGAAGCTGAAAAGTACCAAGGAGAAACAGCTTTTGGAAGATTTTTCAAGTATCCAACATCAGCTAAATGCCTTCCAACCATTCTATAGGATACCTCTATACCTGTATTTGATAGACTTTGTTGCCAAAGTTCTTGTTGAAATAGAGGAATCCCTATGAATATATTGTCCTAATGCCCTTGAAGCATTTGCTGTGATCTTCTTTAGCCGACTGCTACCATGTGTATGCTGTGTTGTTCCCAAATTCTTGAGCTTTTTAAGGTTATCATATATAGTGGAGAGGGGTATATTTGTTCTTCTATGTATTTCTTTAGCATTTTGTACACCCTCATTCCACAAATGTAATAAGGTTTGATATTGAGTTTCTTGCTTGGAGGTTGTCATTTCATGAGTTGTTTTGTAAAAATAGTAGTAAACATGAAAGATTGTCAAAATTTAATAATTAATCTTGTGTTTCATTATCTATTTTAAACATTGTAAATCGGACTTAAATTGAGGTGGTTAGACATGACACTATGGCATTCAAGATTTTCTGGTTTTTTTGTCCCACACTGTAAATAAAATGCCTAAGTTAGAGTGAAAGGAAGGGGATGAAAGGAAGGATAAAAGAAAGTAAAGATATAGAACTTACTGAGATTTGTGAAGAGTAGAAGGACCACAAGTCACTTCAGCAACAGACTTTCCTGAAGGCAATAGCCAAATGTCCATCAGACTATCCTTGGTGGGATATGCTAATACAGATGTCATATTCTCTGACCTGAACTCAATAGGTGCAATGCTTGGACCCACTTCAATTCCAACTTCAAACTCATCATCATAGTCATCATTAACATCACAATAAGAATTTATTTCTGTTTCATCATTTGAATTTTCATCACCTGAATCAGCAACTTCTATGCATGGAGGAGTTCAAGGTTCAGTAATTGAATGTAGTTCTACATACTACACATAAAGAATAAGATTTAGATATGGAAGCAAAAACTGTGACCTTTTTTGTTAATATCAATGAATTATAGAAGTAAAATACTGAGTGCTTTTTTGGACATTCATCATCAAAATTCTCTATATAAAAGAGGAAAAAAAGAAGTAAACAAATTTATTTCCACAATTCTATATACTTTGTTACATACAGATTTAGAGATAATTACCATTAGACAGGGTTGGCAAATGTATGGTCCATTGGTGATCCATTGGTTCCATCAGTGTAGCATTTTAGCCATATTTAGTAATTTATTAATGGCAATGGACCAGTTCAAAGTCCATCAGCTCTTAATGGACCAGTCAATTTGCCAACTCTGCCATTAAAATATTACAATCATTAATCAGGTCTTGCATCTTATTATATTCCTATACATTTTTGGTCCATTCCTAGGAAAAAAAAATAGAATTAACATAAAAATTAGATGCACTATTATTATATCAGTGTTGAATTTGAGAGAAGGTTCTTGAACTAAGAGTTCATAACCAAACAACTAAGAGTTGTACAGCTTTGCAGGAACTAAGAGTTCATAACCAAGCAACTAAGAGTTGCATAGCTTCTGCTAAGAAAGAGTAGGTGTGAACTAAGAGTTCATAACTGTGCAACTAAGAGTGTTACAGCTTAACCATACTCTAACCTCTTCTCCCCCTTTTTTTTTTCAGTCTTTATTCTTAATATTTCTTGTAAGCATACTTTCCAGTTGTTAAGTATAGATTGTGCTTTTTCCTTGCATGTTGTGTCAGGATCATTATTTGCAATTCATTTGAGATCTTTTTTTACATGATCAAGCACTTGTTTAAGATTATATTGTATATTATTTTCTTTGTAGTATTTTATAACATTCTCACATTTCCATATACAAACATCAGTTTTAAAAAAATCCATGTAAAAAATATATTTTTTTAATATTATTTTTTTTTGTTATTTTTTTTTTTTTCAGTCAAATCTTGAAGATCTAAATATTGCACAATAATGATAATAAATTTTTTGGTGTCATAGGATTATGACATCATAATCAAAATATTATCCCCATTTTTTGAATTTGTGCATGTGGCGCAGCGTTTGATGTTTTAGATTACGCGCCGCCCCCAAAATTGCAGCAATTCTACCTCTTGTATTTGTTTAAACACGTTCGTTTTTTGTTTTTTTTCCACAAGTTATAAAAAAAGTTCTCAAAATGTTCACAAAGGTAAAAAATGAATAATAAAATTAATAGTTTTAGTCAATTTATATTGATGATATTAATTAACATTTATTCCTATTACTATAGATTATTTCTTTCTTCTTATCCCCATTTTTGTCAATCTTTGATACCGATATAAAAAATAAATTAACTAGGCAAAAATCACAAAGGGTTGCTATTAAAGCGCTTTTTATTAGCATTGCCCTTATATCTTTGGCGATTATTGCATTGCTTTCTTATTTGATCTTTTATATGGTTTATATTCCTAAACTTGTACATTCATACCCTGTTTATTTACAATATCAGTAAGTATATTATTATTATTATTATTATTATTATTATTATTATTATTATTATTATTATTAGTGGTAGTAATTGAAATATTTTCATAATTCTATATTATATACATGTGTCTGTCTAATTAAATTAAATATTTCATTTTATAAAATTAGTAAAAATAATTCACCTTATGCTATTGTTGACTTTACAAACAACGGTTTATATGATAGTGTAAATAATTCAACTTTTTCACTGGAACCAAATATAATTAATATATGAGTGTGTGTTGATAATTGCCAATTAATATTTTTTTAGATTTTAACTGAAGACCAAAGTTACATTGTTTCAGTAGATTTAAATGTTCCAGTTTCTGAGAGGAATATAGCGTTAGGTTTGATTGATATTTAATATTTCTTATTAATTAATGAATTATATTATATTAATTTATTCTTATTTAATAGGAAATTTTATGATTGGACTGGAATTGAAATCTAAAGACAACAAAACGGTCCAATCATCTAGTCGCCCAGCTAATATTAATTTATTGAAATCATTTGATATTGTTTGTTGATTAAGGTTTTGATAATAACATAATAATGATAATAATTTATATCATTATAGTGTATTCTTGCCTATCAATCAACCCCTCTTCGTATTTTTACAACTATATGGCAAATGTTACCTTTATTATTTGGATTTTCTAAGGAGGAACAAAATTTACATGTTGTAATGTTAGAAAATATGGTAGAATCATCAGTAAGTTGATTTTGTCAATATAAAAAATTTTTATTTCAGGTTTATTAATATGTTACTAATATTCAGGAAGCACCAATAACCCATGCAATCATTACTATTTCAAATGAAAACTTGGAAGTTTATATTGCAAAAATAAGATTGGATGCTTATTTTCAAGGCTTACGGTAAAATTATTTTTTGACTTATTTTATTAATCAAAATTGTTTTTTATATATTCGTAATTTCAGAAGAAAAATCTAATTATTTTATTATAATATTTGATGGTATCACATATAGGTACTTCATGTATTATCATAGCATTTCTACGGCAATTGTTTTTATTACAATATTTCTACTTTGGGAATCATTTTTTTCAATTATTGCTTGGAGGTCATTTGTTTCATGGCAACATAATAATGGCGCAGAAAACATTGTTGCAAAAATTTCAAAAAATAAAGAAAATGTTGATTTGTCAAATTCTGTATTAGATCAAAATCAAGAAATTAGATTCGAGGAAGACAATGATAGTAATAATAATATTAGAGATGATAAATGGTTAGAAGTTCGTTATAATGACAAAACCATTGACAGTAAAATTGCCGATTCCGAAAGTGAAAATGAATCGGTAATTGTATTTTAATAATATTAATTGATGATCGATTCAATTTATTTCTATTCTACTTAAAAACTTTATAATCGGGGATTTTTTTAGTTACCTCCAGGGTTAAATGTAAATTTACAAGTAAATAATGATTCCTTATTTGAAACTGATGAAGACGAACATAGTATTGTGTCAAGACTATCATTAGATGAAGAATCCGAGACTGCTGAATCAACTGGTAATAAAACTGATGGAAGTGCTACACCTACTAACATATTTATTCAAAAGAATACTCCAACTAGACTATCAACTACGCATGATGATTCTGAAGAAGGCGGCGGAGCATCAACAAGTGGATCTACAACATCTGCTACCTAGGTATGTCAAAGATAAATTGGTTACCGATTTTGCATCTAGTATCAGCGTTAATTAATACTGGAAGAAGAGTGAGAATCAACAATTTTATATTATATTTCATCATTATATTATATCCATTTATTATTATCAAAAATTATATATATATTATTTTATTATTATTATTATGAATTAAATGGTTTAAATGGATAAAATGGGTTTATAGTTTGTTGAAATTCTGATGATAATAATAAAAATTTGCAACGATATTAAATGAGGTTTTTAAATATATAAATATGAATATTCATTTGAATTAATTGATTTTAAATTTTATGTACTTTAACCACCTGCCATTTAATTTTGTGCATACGTTGACCTCTATCTAACAGGATAACTAACCCATAGCGTGTCTTTTATCTTTGTAAAAAAAAGAGCCAATGGCTGTGTGATGAGTATCATTCCTTATTTCACACACTCAATTTTCATCTTTAATTTATTCTGGTAATTGACATGTTTTACATCAATTCCATAAAATTATTGAAGATCAATGTAACACGAATATATTAAAAAGCTTGCTGATCATTTACATTTATCGAAATTTGCTTTTCAGATGGATATACCAAACCTCCTCGAGCAAGTAAGTTAAATTATTGATCAATTTTTTTTGATTTTTTTCCTTTTTTTAACAGAATTCAATACTTATTGATGTCTTTTAGCTTACCAAGAATATTTATCAGTATGATTTGCATGTTCAGTACATTCAAGCACTTCGTCAGGCTGGACTGTTTGAAGAGTTGAAAGATGCAAGGAAAACTATGCATGAAATTTTTCCAATGTCTGAAGGTATTAATTAAAAACCTTAATGATTAGTCTCTGCTATATTGGTTTATATAATTTATTTTCAAATATAGAATTATGGCTTGAGTGGATAGACGATGAAGCTCATATGGCCTCCACAAAAGAAGCAAAACAGAGGATAATTCATATTTTTTCAGAAGCTGTTCAAGATTATTTATGTATGTTATAATCAAAAAGGCCTTGAAATATTAATCTATATTTATATATAATCTTTTTATTGAAAGCTTTTTATAATTCCACTTTTATACTTTTAGCCATTAATATTTGGAAGAAATACGCAGATTTTATGGTTCAAGAATATAATGATTCAGAAGAATTGATGGAGGAGTGTTCAGAAAATTCTTTTATAACTTTAGATCAAGTTCGTAAGGTCTTTGATCAAGCAATCAGAGAAATAAATTATTTTATAACACAGGTATATTTTCTTATTAATAAATTTTACGAGTTTGAGTTTATCATTATCAATATATAAATATATTTATTTATATATAATTTAGAGTAACCAAATATGGGATGCCTATATGGATTTTGAAGAAAAAATTTTAGAGGTTCTTATAAATATATAAATAAATTATACATATCCTTGTTCTTTAAAATATTAATATAAAAAATAACAATTATCAAATTATAATTTGATAGAAAACACCTAGGTACGTTGACACAAAGAACTGTGATTATTGATATCGATAATGATTATTAAACAGTATATGTGTATCATTTTTAAAAGTGACGAAACGCAAAAAAATTTGGTAAAAAGATTGTATTTAAATAGACTGCAGGTGCCACATGCAAGTGAGTTAGTCATATGTATTTAACAAAAAATTTGTAGTCTGAAATAATAATGGAGAAATTTCTTTTAGCCATAGAAAAGACTTGGATGGATTATTCGACTTTCATTACGAATTATGATAATTTAAATTATGAGAAAAACATGTTAGAGGCAATTCAAATTTACAACAAGGCTAAAGATATGTATTATAAAAGAGATCAGTATGAACAATCATTAGTAAGTTTCCATTTATATTGAAGTTTTAATATACACGATTTACTAATTAATTTATTTATGCCTTTTTTACCCAATCATTAGCTTGAGTCTGGCTATGCCTTACAACAATTCTTAGATTATATAAATTTTGAGAAAAAACAAAAGCTTCATCCAGCGGTCCTTACTTTGTACGAAAGAGCCCTGTCTATTCATTACTTAGAACCGGCTCTTTGGGAAGATTACATTTTCTATTTAAGTGAAAAAAAGGCTTCGCATATACTTGCTAAAGTAGCTGAAAGAAGTGTTCGCAATTGTTTATGGTCAGGCGATCTTTGGGGTCATTACATCCGTATTTTAGAAAAAAGTAATGATGTTGGTGCAAGTGATCAGATTGATGATGTAGTTAAAAGTTGTATCGCTATTGGTATGTTGAACAGCGTTGATGAATATTTAAAAATGATCTTGGCCTATTGTGATTACAAAAGAAGAAAGTTAAATATTTATCAAGATCTGACAAATCAGCAAAGTCTATCAGATTTAATTGAATTCATTGAAGAACAATTGAAATTATTAAACCAAGGTATTTATCTAAATAATTATACGAAAAACCTCCGATTGTATTTATTATTTACTTATATATACAGTATATAGTTTTTCGAGATGGAGATCCACATTATCGTTTGGAAAAGTATTTGATTGAAATGGAGGTAGAGAATTGTTTTAAGTCAATATTTATTGTGTGAAAGATTTTCAGTATTATGGATCTATTAATATGTATTGATTTGGATTAGACTCTTAAAAAAGATATTCCAAAATCTCACCAAACTTGGGAAAAGATAATAAGTAAACATCGCAATGAATCTGAAGTTTGGCTTCAATATGCTAATTGGGAAAAGTTCGTATTTACAATATTGTAGTCGTTCCTATTCGAATTAATAATCATCATATTTATTTTGTACAGATCTTTAGGTAATATTGAACAAGCTCGTAAAATTTTCAAAAATGCTTCACATCAGAACACGGACTGGCCTGAACGTATATTTAATGAATGGGAACAGTTTGAACATCATTATGGAACTTTAGATACTATTGAAAGTGCCCATCAATTTATTAGGAAGCAATCAAAAATTGTTACTCACAGACGTGAAAAGGTATGGTATAGGCTATATGTATATGTGATTTTGGTTGAGCTAATTTACTAATTTCATTGAAATTTTTAAGGCTGTTTTGCAAACACAAGCTGAAGATCCTTCGTTTAAAATGATAGAATCTGAACAATCCACCAAACTTGTTGAAATAAGAGATTCTTCTGGCGATGAATTAAATAAAAAACGGAAAGCTAAAGAAGAACTATTAGTAGAAGAAACACCATCGACAAAAAGAAATAAGGGTACAATATCAAATTCAAATTGTTTATCCATTTTATTATTTATAACGAATGTTTCTTTAAAATCTATTTTTACACCCTTTTTTATGTTTAGGTCAAAATCATGAAAAAATTAAACGGTAAACTATTATAACCTTATTTGTTATAATTAATTCCAGCATATTTATTCTTTTTGTCGTCCAATTTTAGTGATCGAGAGTTTGCAACAGTAATTGTTAGCAATTTGCCACAAGATGTTACAGAAGGGAAATTGAAATCGATGTTCCATGATGTAGGTTTTTTTATCCTGAAATAGTTTTGGTAAAAGTTATGTTTTACTTACACGAGTAATACTATATATAATAATAGTGTGGGAAAATACGAGAGGTCCGCTTAAAAAATGAAACTGATGATTCACAAAAACTAGCATTTATTGAATTTGTTAATAGAGTAATATTTTATTAATTTTGGTTAACTAAAGAAATCTGTTTATTATTGATTTTATGTTGTTCATTAATCTAATCATATTTAAATTTTAAAGGAAAGTGTTCTTGCAGCATTAACTAAAGATAAAAAAAGAATCGATGAAAATGAAATTTCAGTTTACAGGACATCCGAAAGAACTTTATTCGTCACCAACTTCCCTGAATCAACAGATTTGCATGAATTATTTAAAAAGGTAAACAATCATATGCTAGAACATATTCTTTATAGTTTTAATTATATCATTTTAAAAAAATCTAATTACATCATTTAATAAAATGAATTAGTATGGTGAGATTATTGAAATTCGTGTACCAAATAAAGTTGTCAAGAAAAGAAGATTTGCATATGTGGAATTTAAAGATCGAGTATTTTATCATTTGTGTTTAATTAAATTTAAATTTAATGATAATGTTTATTATTGACAAGTAAAATTTTTATTAAAGGAATCAGCTCATTCTGCATTAGAATTGAATGATTATGAACTGGTTTCTGGTGAAAAATTAATAGTTTTAGTATCAGATCCTTCTTTAAAGAAAGCCCGATCTCCATCAAGGTATTAAAATTTTTCGTCTTTACTGATTATTGTAAAATATTTGATTTTATACTTATATGTTTTAAATAATAGTTCTAATCGTGATGTTCTACAAAAAAGCGAGGCAAATAAAAAAAGGTTTTTAGATATCAACTTTTATTCAATAAATTTTGTTGTTTAATGTTATGAAATTTTCATGGTTAAATTTTTTCCATGATGCATATTTTGGATATCTTATTAACTATTAACTTTTTAAAAATTTATATTTAGCGATCAGTTAAAATCATTCACAGTTACAGTACCTAAACCTAGACCTTTTAAAAGGCCATCGGCTAAAATAATCGCACCTAAAAAAAATCCACAATCTTTGTTGAATAAAGAAGGTAATTTAAACTTTGATAATAAATCTATGTAAATGATATAGTAAAAAAAAAATTTTTTTTTAGATGTTTCCGCGACCGTTACTACAGAAGATAATAATTTTAAAGCTGAGGCAACGATTCAAATGGATCATAATAATGACAGCAGTATTTCTAGTTCTTCAGGCAATAAAAAGACAAATGCTGATTTTAGGAATATGTTTTTACAAAGTAAAAAATAGCTTATATACTTCATGAGGTAATAAAAAAGTTAGTCCGTTTATCACTTTCCTTTTATATAATTTATTGTAGTCTCGTGACAGTAGATCAACGAAGTGGATTTTTATAGCTTAAGTTTTGTATAATAAAGCTACAATGATATCGAGCCCATTATTACACATTTTACGATTGGCTGTTTTTTTTAAAAAATTTTCTTTGGTCAAATTACATTACACATAAAAAACAAAATTACAGCATGCAATGAGAAAATTGGTATTAGTAATTTCGGATATATATTTCTGCTGCTATTAATATCAATATTAATATTAATATTAATTTCGGTTGCATACATGAAAAAACTTTGGATTTGTGAGTAATCTATCATAGATATATAAGTTACTAAGACTGAAATTAGCCAGCTAACTTCTTAATTATTTATTTTGTTTCCATCAATAAATGCTATTATCTTTTCTCTTGGATTGATATTGTTTATTTCGTTTTTTTAAAAAGTAATACATTCTTAGTCGTTGAATCCAAAGCTGAAATTTTAATATTAATAGTAGCCGAAGTTATATCCGAAATCATTTAAACTCCTTAATTAAAAATAAATCATAGCATGGTTCATTCATATGAAGAATGTCGAGAATTCAAGTATCGCCAAAATATTCTGCAAATGCAAAAACAGTTTTGGCAGCATCTATGATTGAAGTTGGAGAATTGTTATCGTTGCTGATTTAAATTAGCCAGTTGTTGGGATAGGCTAAGGTTAGTGAGAGAACGTACCCTCACAATATTGCAAACTCGCCAATGAATTTTATGTTGTATAATATTAAACACAGAAAAACGATGGTATTATCAATTAGTTAAAATTTAAAAAAAAACTAAGGTTTTGGCATTTCACAAAATTTGGTGTTCCCGTTTAGTGTAACAAGTAAATGGTATTTATTGTTTTTCACACAATATTAATTAAAAAAAAATAGCAAAAAAAACCAAAATGGCTCCGGAAACAAAGAGCCGTAAACCTGCGAGTTAGTGATTCAAGAACTTGTTTAAGTTTTTATTTTCAGATGAATTCTGTTTTTAACCTCTAAAGCATTTGCTTTTTTTTAGATACCGCCTTTAAACAACAACGATTAAAGGCATGGCAACCTATCCTTACACCAAAAACAGTTTTGCCAACTTTCTTTATCATTGGAATCATCTTTGCACCACTTGGTGGTTTATTGTTATGGGCTAGTAACAATGTAAATAGATATTTATCAAAATACATTTTATTTTTCTATAACAAAATAATTTTTAATTGCTGTTTCATAAATAATTACATACATATATAAATTTAGGTGTCTGAAATTAATGTTGAATATACATTTTGTGATTCAGCAGCCCCAATTTATCCAATTTTTGAAAAAATGCCATCTAAATATATTCAAACTTCATTTCCTGGAGCGACACCAGGATTTGTTGGATCAACACATTGGAGTCGTCAAGTTATTGTACCGATTCAATCTAACCCCCAAAAGATATCATATTGGAGTTGTAGAATAAGATTCGATATACCAAATCAATTGGAACCTCCAGTCTTTTTTTATTATCATTTAACAAATTTTTACCAAAATCATAGACGTTATGTCAAAAGTCTTGATCCTGATCAATTGAAAGGCGTTGCTGTTAGTCCATCAAATTTACAAAAAAATTGCAAACCAATGGCCGTTACATCCGATGGTTTGCCAATTTATCCTTGTGGCTTGATTGCTAACTCCCAATTCAATGGTAAATTATGACAAGTAGATTGTTGTTGCTGTTAAAACATTTTTATTTGCAATTTTATATTAATAAATATTTTTTAATTTTAGATACAATCAGTAATCTCTCACTTTTAAGCGAATCAAATCTTGATGTTATTGAAGGATCGTATAACTTTAGTCAAAGTGGTATAGCATGGCCATCTGACAGACAAAAATATGGAAAAACAACTTATGACTACAGTCAAATACGTCCACCACCCGATTGGGTTGATAGATATCCTAATGGTACTTACACAGCTGAATATCCACCACCTGACCTTCCAAACGATGAACTTTTTCAAGTCTGGATGCGAACAGCTGGTCTACCTAGCTTCAGAAAGCTTTATGGTAAAAATGAAATAGAGCCATTGAAAGCTGGAACCTATGAAGTTATAATTGAATACAGTAAGTTTTCTTTTCAAAAAAACCATTATTTGCTACTCATTTATAATTAATTAAATGAACAATATTAATAATATTTTTTAAAAAAAAGAATTTCCTGTTACTAGATATGGTGGAACCAAGTCATTTGTAATTTCCACTGTATCATTCCTTGGTGGTAAAAATCCTTTCTTGGGGTTCGCTTATATTGGAGTTGGTATTCTTTGTGTGCTACTTGGATGTGCATTTACTGCTAGACATTTATACAAACCAAGGTAACAAAATATTTTTATATAGACATAGTAATATTAATATAATTTTTTATATCATCGAGTTAATTATTATAATTTTTTATTTTAGAAAACTGGGTGATCATGCTTATTTGTCTTGGAATAATCCTACACCTACAAACAACCAATAATCATAGGATTTCGAATTAACTAGGATCAAATTGTATGATAATTTGATTTAAAAAATTTAAATAAATAATTAATTAAATCACACTCATTCATTTATTCATTCGCCCAACGAACATTCATTTAATTAATATATATTTTTTAGATTGTTATATTTAGTAAAGTTAATCCATTTCTATGTATTTATTAATAAATTTTTATTGTTAATTGAATTTTTAACCACAAATTAAATAAACATATCATATTTGTTTTTTCCATCAAACTAGTTTTTAAATTTTCCAAATTGTTTGTTTTATCAAGTAGTAGGGAAGGAAGATGTCGGCTAAATTTGCAAGATTTTTAACAAAAATAAATAGATAAAATATCTATACACAAGCAATTTTATATAACTGTAAAATTAAATAGTAGGTGTCAAAACCAAACCAAGTCGTTCCACATTTATTTCTTTTATTTTCAATTTTATTACATCACCAACTTCACTATTTTCAGATTCAATTAATCTTCCGCGAATTCCAAATTCTCTTAATAAAACTAGTTTAGAATCACTTTCACCCTTTTCAATAACCAAACCTGTTAATTCTGGCAATATATTAAGATTAATCATTCGGTTCAAAAGCGTTAAAACCCAAAATTTTGAACTTTTTTGAGATTGCCTAGAAATTTCTCTCTCTTGTTTCCTTATATGTCGAGAGTAATCAATTAAAATATCATTTTGGAATGGATAAGGTGATTTGAGTAATGAAGCTTTTATTTGCCAATGAGCTAAAAGATCAACATATCTACGTAAAGGTGACGTAACTTTAATATAACCATCCTTAATGCCTAAAGCCCAATGTGGGCCATATTCAGTTGTAAGTTCTACACGTTTTATTGTTGATCGTATTTTGTTTATTGAGCTAAATGGTATGGAGCCAGTTTTCATATCAATATTCGATAATAACTCTTCAATAGCTGACGAGTCTGGTGGATTTTGAAGGCGATATAAAATTGGTATTTTGTGTTCACGACAATATTGTGATGCAACTCTACCTGCCATGATCATAAATTCTGCTACCATCATACGGGATGGTGAAAAGTTGCCTTTATCTAAACTCACATGTATACTAGGCACACCAGAGAAAACTATTGGATAATTAGGATTGACGGTGGTAACTGGTAAATTCTTTGGTGATAATTGAATGCTTGATTGTAGATTGTATTGTGTATAACTACCAGCCTTGACACGATTATGCATGTGAAAAACAGAAATTTTTTGTAAATCAATAAGATCTTTCTGAAGTTGTGGTGATGGAGGTTTTTTCTTAATCTTTGTCAAAGTGGCTGGATAAGGATGGTAATGTTGTTGCTGCTGAACAAATTCAATATCATCCTTACTAGCAGGAACATAATCCCATACCAATAAATCATCAACATCATCATAGTGTAAAGTATAAATCTTCCTAACAATACCAGGTCTGATTTTATAATCTAATATATTTCCATTATCGTCAATTCTTAAACTAAAAGTCATGACATAATTTCCCGTCTTCCCTGAATCAGCACCTAAGCTGAATCTTTTTTCATTCATAACTGACGGGATCATTGGATAATTTCTTTCAGGAAAATAAACACTTTGTACTCTAGAAAATGCAATATTAGATAATGCATGATGTGGCGGAATATATGCTGATGGATCAGCAACATGAACATGTATCCAGGTTGAAGAGACATCAGACCCATCAAGTGATGATGATTTTGAGACACGTTCAATTGATATCCCATCATCCAATTCATGCGCAGTAGGATCATCTATTGTGTAAACAGGAAGATTACCAAAATCATGTCGAATATTTTCACATATATCATACGGATAAAAGTCTTCGGAACTTAATTTATCAATCATCGTCTTAATCATCGTTTTCTTGGACTTTCTTTTAGAATTATTATTATTACTATTGATCATAGAATTATGAGGTTTTGAATTTATTAATTTTTCAGCAAATTGTGTTGCTAATTCAAATTGTTTATCAGATTGCCTTGACACTCCATGACCATTTAATTTCAATGTACTCTCATAAACTTGTAGATTTTCCCAAGGTGCCCATACACCAATTTCTTTTAAAAATATTGTTGCACATTCTTTGTCTAAAGGTCCATCATATAATTTTAAAGGCTTTAAAATTGCAGCTATGAATACATCAGTATCATGATAGTATCTTGAACGTAGGATAAAAGTTTTAACAAAATTAATAAAAAGTTGATCATCACTTGTAAATTCAGGTAAATTTTCATCTTTGTTAAACGATAATTTTATTGAGTTATCTATCGTCAATGATCTCATGTATTTTATTATCAATTCTGACTTTTTTAGAAAATCGATAAACTTTTGATTATTTGAACGAACCAATTCTTTAACTTGATTAATCAAATTCACTTCGTTTTGTGGTCTTATTTCAAATTTTCCATATTCTGTTAATGATGTAGAATCTGGTATAAAATGTGTATATTCTTTCATCAAAAAAATTTGTACGGCTAATAATTGCGCAGGTTCTAACTTGTCTGATTTAAATATATTCCTTGATATATCTTGTACACTAATGGTATCAACATCTTCTTCAAGAGCATATTTATCATGGATTTTTCTTAATTCTAAGATTTTTGATTGCATAAGAATTAATGCAGATTTGTACAAATCACCACCAATTTTTGCATAGTTTATAGGAATTGAAGAACCAGTAGTAGTATTTAACAAATTTCCATTTGCTACCTTTGTGTGAGCATAACCAGGTATTTGAAAGAAAACATCATCATCTCGATGTGTTAAAAAATGTCCATTATGAAGTAAAATTGTGTTTTTCCCATTGCTGTCGGGATCTTTTCGCAACTTGGTGATAATTCCAGCAAATTCTCTTCCTGTTCTATTTTATCATTAATCAAAATTTAATCATAATTATCACAATAATCTTCAATAAATATAATATTAATTATTACTTTGTGATTGCTACAAAGTCACCAATCTCTAAAGGAGCTCTTGAAAGAATGGAACTTTCAGAATTCCAAAAACTTTTAATAGAGCTTCCTTTTATTTTCCGGGCTAGAATCATACTTTTGAAATAAAGTGAAATGTGGTCACAAATAACTAAATTTATCAAACCAATTTTAGATGTTCATTAAAAAAAAATGATAGAAATTTTAAACACGAATGACACGTAAAAAGTTGGACTTTTAAAAAAAAATTTTTAAAGAGGTAAATATGAAAAATCGGTAGAATTATTTCCAGCTTTAACATTTATAATTTTTTAGTCTTTTTCATAATATTCTTTTTGCAAACACTGGAAATAGCAAAAATGGTTTATACAGATACTCACCGTTTATTTGTTCAAAGTGCTATCTCTCGATGCTTTTTTAGCGAAGTTGAAGGCATAGAAATTTACAGAAAGGTTTGTGAAATAACTAAAGGTAATAAATAATAATAATTTATATTATTAAATCATTAAAACTTTTTTATAATAACGATACTGATGATCTTATTGATAAATAGATAATAGACAAGAAAGTTTTCAAAATTTTATTACTACAGTTAATCAAAAATTGAATACAATAGATTTAGAATTTAGAAAATCTTCTGATGAGGAAGATGGTCATATTGTTTGGGCTTTGGTATATAGTCGTAATATTTTATCTTATTTTGTTTTTAGAAACCTTTTTTTGGTTAAAAGTGTTATTTTTTTCAAAAAAATAAAAATAAAGGTCAATACTAAAGGCGATGAAGTGGCAAAATTAGCTACTGAATATACTGCTTCAGAAATTTCATATCTTAAACATTTGGTAAATTTTAAAAATCTATTTGATCTTTTGTGATTATTATAATTATCGATAATATTAATCTATAATTTATCAATAATAATATAACTTATTATTCTGATAAAAAGATAGAATTAATTGTTACAGCAGATGATGAAACCTATTCTGTATCATCTATTATAGCATTAAAAGAATCATCTAAACTTAAAACTCAAATGACTAAAGTTGCAACAGAAGCATTATTACAAAAATTTGTCAATGATAAATGGTTGATACAGTCACGGTATGTTGGAATGATAAACTATGCATTTATATATTAAAACCGTCGTTTATATATATTGTTTGTGTGTATTAATTTAGTGAAGGAAAATACTCTTTAAGTCAAAGAACAATTCTTGAATTACAAAGTTATTTAAAGGAAGAATTTGACGAAAATATTTTTGAGTGTGTAGTATGTTTAGAAATTGTAACTAAAGTAAGCAAATCATCATCATCACTTATCATTCATTATATCATTCATTATATCATTCATTATATCCAATGTTTAATGTTTAATAAATATTATGATAGGGTCAAAGATGCGAATTACAAGATTGTAAGGCTCGTTTGCATAATCATTGTGCCGATCGTTATTTTTCACAAAACGAAAAGATTTGTCCTATATGTAAAATTAATTGGTCAGAATCTAATAGATTTGGTTTATAGATGAAAATTGTATTCCAGCCATTTTACAAGTAACTTTAAATTTTTTTAAAATAATATCTATGTATATCTATTTTTAATTGCTATGAATAAATTTTGTCCAAAATTAACAATTTATTTTTTGATGTTAACAAATGGGCGTAACGTATAGGGTGACCAGAAAAATGCGTTTGCACACAACCCGCAAATTTCATATATAGATAGGTCAGCAGCAAAAATTCCTGTTTGTTATACGATTTGACCCAGATCAAAATTAAGTTTAAAATATAACCTGACCCTAAGGTTTGCAAAAAATTAGAAAAAAGAACATAATTTGTCCCATAATATATACTAGCATTAAAATTTTAAAACTATCTACTATAACGAAATTAAATTTGATTTAACTGATAATAATTCACTGAATTTAATATTTTAATGATCTTTTTTAATGTAAAGGTTTTGTGTAATTTTTTTTTTTTTTGAGAGTTTGTAAGATTTAGAGATCCTTCGAAAAGTTATTTTTATTATTATTACCAGTAGCTATGCCGTTATGCTTGCCTGTATTAGTATATCAGTAAAGTCGGCCTTCCATAAGTGCACCAGGCGAGACCGTGCATTTATATATAGAACAAAAGTATTTTATTGGTTGCACGTGACACTGGTAAAAAAGAATGAACACCTATTCAATACTATCATGTTCAATATCCTCAGTAGGTGGTCCTTCATTTTCATTTTTGTTCCATCCATCTGATATGGGCATGCTGTAACAAAACTGGGGATGTTAATCAGTCCTTTTGGGACCGGGTTCTTTACCTATTACCGTATATTTTTGGATCTTGCTAAGTACTTGATCAAATTGAGTGATCTTAGATTCAAAAGAAAGCCTGACTTCTATTGCACATAATATTCAAAACTTATTTGTAGTTAATATTTAGTATATTGATTTTAAATCACAATTTGTTGACGCATTTTAATAATAATATTAAATATCTCTTTACATTTCTCTTCTCTTTTTTTGACAATCGGTATATTATTGTTGCTTGCTCATATTAACTAATTATTTTAATCGTTATTGTTTATGTAGGAATAAAATGCAAAAGAAAACTTTAAACTACAAATATTCATAACAGTATAATTATTTGCATTTATGCTTGCATTTGGATGCGTCAAAAAATTTTATTATTTTACAACTTGCGAGAAATGTCATGCGACTAGTTAATTAATAATAGTATATTAGTATGTTTCAATCAAGTTACAGTTAACGAGTAAAATGCTTTGTAAGAAAAAAAAAATGCCAGTTTTTATTTGCGAGTTTATCAGTTACTTGATAATATTCTAGAACTATAAAATCTTATTCTCACATTCCAGATTTACAAATTTCCCTCATGGAAAAAATCCGGATTGCTTACTCAACTGGTTGCTGCTTTTATGAAATAAACTGAACATTTACGGAGTGATAAACATGTTCACAGATATGGTGTGTCATTTTTTACAGGGCTTTATGCAATAGACTTGAAATTCTCTTGATTCTGTAGATTGTTCCTTGGGAATTCTTGAAGAACAACCACTTTTTCCAAAAAATCAATTGCCTTTTGATATTCATTAGAATCATTATACTTATCATTACTTTTCATATACACTTATCCCTATATATAATTTTTATGTTCACATTGTATTTTTTAACAAAAAAATATGATCAACAAAACTAACATGGAATAAAAGCAATTGAATTTCCTTTATTAAAATTTAAATTTAAAAAATTTTTTTTCGCATTTTATAATAAATTGATCTATAGACGGACCGTCGATTAATACAATACACTGTAGTTTACAACGTTGTAATATATGTAATTGCATCATATATTGTGCCTGAACTACTTAAAGAGGCAAGAATAACGCAAAGAATACAAAAAAAAACAGATATGTATAGCATAGGAATGCTATTGTGGGAAATGTTGCAAGACATCCACCATTTGATGTCAGAGCTCATAATCGTCATTTAATTTTTGATATCATGAAGGATTACAACTACTAATGTTATCGGGAATGTCTAATGATTATGTACAAGTAAGGCTCCGAACGAATCAATGAAATTCGAACAGATTCGAACGGATTCGAATATATAATTGATACAATTCGAACTGATTCGAATATATAATTTGATTTGAACTGATTTGATTTGATTCAAAACTGACTGGTTCGAATCTATAATAATAACTGATTTGAATCCATGAAGAAGTTGAAGAAGCAATATTAGTACTTATTATTTAATGAATTGTACAACTGTAAATCGTCACTTTTTTACTCATTATTAATAATATAGGTCACACGACCATTAATCCGTTATTAAAAATTCGAATAAATATCATATCAAGAAGAATTTTATTATCATTAAACCATTCTTAGACCTCAATCCATTAGTATTCATTAAATGGAGGCACTTTAATTGAGATTCACTGTGTAATATAAATTTAATATGACGTTAAAAAAATTTTAGGAATCCTGTTTTTTTGAATTCGAATCGAATCGAATTGACTACTACTACAGATCGAATCGAATCGAACCGAATCACTCTCAAATTCGATTCGTTCGGAGCCTTATGTACAAGTGATACAAATGTGTTGGTATGTGGATTCAACCAAAATATTAACCATTAGAGAGCTTTATGATTTTGCTGATAATACAATAAAGGAAATTTATAAAGGTGAAAACTTGTATAATAGTAATAATTATGGTAGTACTTGCGAATTACTACTCGTACTGTATTACCACACGTCCAGATGCATATCATTCAAGTAGAATGTTATTAGATGATGTTGGAAAATTAAAATAAAAAGCAAGATAGTTTCATTAAATGATCTTGATTTTAGCTCTTTTATTTGTAATATTAAATAAGGATTACCAAGATTATTTATTTTTTTGATTTTAAAATAATGCAAAATGTTCTCATGATCATTATTTAAATAATGAAAAAGTGGGTCATTCAATTCACTGATATCACCAATAATTCAAAGGAAAAAGTCATTGATGAAAATCCATCATCATTTTGAACCTTTATATTAGTCAAAAATATAAAACTCCAATTATAGTTGTTCTTTAAAATAAACAAGAAAATGTTGTTATTATATTTATATTTGTTAAAAACATCAATTTATTTTTTTGTTGGTTTATTAACATTACTAAATTCTGGTGGTTTCTCACAAATGCAGAGTCCATTAGATTCAGATGCCAGTAATAATATTCCTGGAATAAAATTAAAAAGACTGAATAAAGATGAAAACTCACAATTCAATGTTTATTCACCTTGGACAGGAAATGACATGTTCTGTATTGATATCGAAACTCCACCACCTAATACAGTACTAGTGCCTTATTATAATGTTTATATTCGTTGGTATCAGAGTAAAGATTGTAAAACAATTAATCCTCTCACAAACTTCATGTTGACTTTACACAATAATCCAAAATCTTCTGAAAATAGATATGCGCCTAAAGTAAAATCTGAATGGAGTACTTCAATAGCTTCTAGTCTATATGAGTTCCAGTACAAATGGGTTGTACCTTTAATAGCTCATGGTACAGTAAAAAACATGTCTTTATTTTATATTCGTATTGAAACAGAAGGTATAGTTAATAGTGGAATGTATACAGTTTTCGGAGTCATAGGCCCACTGACTATCTGGACTTCACCTGGAATAGAAAATAAAACTTTATTTGCTCCAAAAGAAGAATTTGTAAACTCCACCTCCACAACACCTCCTGTTCAACCCGTAGGTTCTATTGGTAGCAAATTAGACATAGTACATATCATTAATGAAAACCCTTTTATCTTTAATATCATAATAATATTTTCTTTGATGATAGCAACTGTATTATTATTTATCTAAATTATTCAACATTTTAGAAATGTTATATATAATGAATTAAACAAATTAAATTGACCTTGAGAAAGGTTTTCATATATAAAAGTTGTGATCCGCCTAAAATTAATTTTTATGTATTATAAAACTTCTTAATTTATTCTAAAAAAGCATATTAATATATGTATTATTAAATGCAAATCCTACAATAAAGAACTAGTTCTAAAATATCTAATAATGCCGATTAATCCGGGGATTTCGATGGGATGGCAATGAATATGAAGTAAGTTTGTGATTATTCCATGTTTTTCATGGATTAATAGGATGGTCAATGAATCAATCCAGGGTGTCAATGGATCTCGGATGCATGTTAATTCGCGATACTAGTAAATTGCCAAGAAATTTTTTTACCAGCGCGCAAATAAAAATATTTTTTTTGCTACTTAGCAACAGAAAATGTGGTGCGGTATGCACATATCACGAATTCTATAAAATTGTTGCAAATGTTCCAAATGTTTTCATTTGAACTTTGTCATTGAAACTGCATCATTAAAGTTTTCTAATGAATACTTTTTCATATTGAAAGGTCTTCTTTACATAAATCGACGGCTATTCAACAACGGTGTTGCTTTTTCACTTCAAAGCTGTGATTATTTTTCAGTATTGCTTTAAAAGAGAAGGTAAAACATGATGGTAATTTTAGTGACGTTGGCCATTTAAAAATTCTTAGCTGGTGGAAACGGAATATGGCGTGCCATACTAACACTAATACCTTATTGCAATGGGCTGCTCATTTTTCCTAAAGGAAAGCAACTGACTAACAAAGTTCTTGTTTGGGTTTAATTTGAATTCAATGATTCCAAGAAATTATGTGATAACATGTTCGAAGATAGAAAGTAAGTTTGTTTTTTTTTTGATAATATTGTATTGGTATATCTTAATTTTGTGCAAACGAAATCTCTGCTACCGAAAAAAAATCAAATATATAAGGTAACAAAAAATAACTTCTAAAATTTCAATTTTTATGACTAAAAAAAATATTAAAGTGTATTTACTGATTGATAACAAACATGAAGTAATAATAAAAAATTCAACCAACCAACACATTGTTCGCAATGAATGATATATATAAATAATTCTCTAATCATTTAAAGAAATTTCTAAAATTACAATATATACTAGAACAAACAAACTAAACAACAACAATAATTTGTTTTATTTATTCATCTAGATGCAATAGAGATGCAATGATAATAATGTTGGTGGTGTGATGATGTGATGTAGTAGTGAGTGATAGCAGACGTAAAGTCACCCTACAACTATTCTTTTAGAAATCCAATTACCGTCTTCATCAGTACAACTGGCATTTGGCGTATTTTTGTCTTCTTCTATACCAAACACTCCAAAGTCTAAGACTTCAAAACAAGTTACAGAATTTCTTTGTACAGCTGCAACACATCGCCGTTCGTCAAATTTCACTTGCCTATATTAATTAATTAACGAATAATTAATTTCAATTTTTTTTTTTCAAAAAAATTTTTGTTATATAAATATACATTACCATACACCGCTTAGTCCTGTTAGTAGATCACGAATATGTTTTCCTGTTTTTACTTTCCACATACGCAACGTTCCATCCGAACCAGATATAACTTTGTCTCCATCATGCTGAAAGCATGTTATTGCCCCAGAATGAGTAGTCAACACATGCTTGCACGTACCGTTGTCAGGGTTCCATATACGAAGACTCGAATCTGCTGCTGCCGAAACAAGATAATCATGGGAAAGATCGAGTAAACCAACAAGAGACGAATGTCCTTCTAATGTCCAAATATTTGTGCCGTCTTCAAGACTCCAAACTTTAACGGTGCCGTCCATACTTCCGCTCATACATCTTTTTCTTTTGGCATCTAATACAACAGAATAAACTTTTTGTGTATGCCCTTGTAGACGCCAGACACTTTCACCAGTCATGATGTTCCAAACCCTAACGGTGCAATCATAACTACCACTAACTAGAGTATTTCCTATGCCTGCTAAAGCACGGACAGAATGATTATGACCTTGAAGTGTGCGAAGAAAATAAGGATTATCGCTGATTTGAGTATTGTCTGATGGTGATGAAGGTATAGTAGGATGATATGATGGATCAATATCAAGATTAGGTAAACGCCACACTTTTAATGTAGAATCTCTTGAGCCGGTGACGATTAAAGGAATAGGTGGTTCAATAATAGGTGGTTCATTTGGATTTGGATTAACATTTTGCGGTGTTATAATTTGAAGACATCTAACGGTACTTGTATGTCCAGGAAACACATGAGTGCATACCCCTTTTGAAAGGTCCCATATACGAACTGTTCTATCTGTTGATCCAGATACCAATGTTTTATCAACATATTGTAAAGCCCAGACTCCACCCTCATGACCTTCAAGTCTATTGATCATTCTACCGCTAACTGTATCATAAACATTTATACATTGGTCATCTGATCCTGAAATGATTTTTTCAGAATCAAATTGTAAACAAGTTACAACATTATTACCATGACCTTGAAAAGAGATATGTTTATGTTGACCATTAGACCAATTTTTTCGTGTTAGATAGTGTCGACGGTAGATCTCTTTATATGGATGCTTTGTTGAAGGTGGGAGAGGTAATTTATCATCAGAGGTATCAACATGATCACTACTTTGAGACATTGCATCAACATCATTATCATCATCATCATTATATGGCTTATCATGATCTTGATTTGATTCATCTTGATAAAGCTCTACCGAATCCCATCCAACGTCTGCTCGACCTTTACCCTTATTTTGAATTGAAAAAATTTCCTCTGTACGTAATGAATTATCACCATCACTATTGTTCTTACTATTATTACCATTAGGAATAGATGATGGTTGGATCTCTGTACCTGTTGGTGAAAGTGTATAGGCATCTTGTAAATTTACATCATCACCGTTATCATTATCTTCCTCTTCAATAATTGAAGAATGAGAATTTTTTTCTTGCTTTGCAACATTATCATAGTCAACTACCATATCATTATCATCATTATCATCGTTATTAAAAATATTTCTTGATGATGAACCTTCAGATTTAATTCCGTTAGTGTCATTGATGATTCTCATAATTTCAGTATCATCATTCTCGTCAATTTTTACAATTGCCCTTTCTTCAGAAGATGAATTGTCTACTTCTCTTGAGCACCCATTATCATCAATACTATTATAATTATTTCGATTTAATGGTGATGTTATTGAACTTGTAAATCCCCAATCTTCTGAGATAGCACGTGCTTCTTCTGAATCATCAAGACTGAAACCATCAGACAACAAACATCTTTTCCAAGTAAACCCATCGCCATCTACAACTTCCCTCCATTGTTTATTAACTTGAGCTGCTTTACACATACTCGATGCATCCAAGTATCTTACAATGTGCAGACTTAGTTCTAGTGGTAAAGTACCAAGGAAATCTTTTCTTAATGTCGGTAAAATTATATTACTAACATATTGAAGAGTATTAGTGGGGCAACGCCTTAATAATTGAAAAAGCATATAAGATTTCATTGAATGTGGTAGTGAATCAAATGTTGCTAACATGGTATTTAAATCCCACAAACTAGGTCTTTGAGATAATTCGGAAGGATAAGTGGTTGTGGTGACAGTTTTTGTTGCCTGTTGTTGTTGTTGTTGTTGTTGTTGTTGTTGTTGTTGTTGTTGTTGTTGTTGTTGCAGGTTCCAATTATAAGTTGGTTTTTTTGATTGATTATCATCACCTGTATTAATGTTAGAAGAATGATTAACAAAGAAAGTTTCAAATGGATTTGTATTATTGTTTGGAGAAAGAGATGGGGAAGGAAGAGCAGAGGATTGGGCACTTCTTGCGGTAGAAGGAGTATCGATACCAATATTAGATGTTGATATGGTATTGTAATGCCTTGGATTTGAAGTGTGCGAGGTGGTTGATTGATGTGAAATAGCGGAGGGATTTGAGGTAGAGTCAATTTGATTATTATTATTATTATTTATAAAAGAGTTTATTTTAATTCCTAGAATACCATCATCATCGTCGTCGTCGTCACCGTCGTTGTTATTTGAAAATTCCGTCCATTGTCTTGGTGAAGTTGAATTGTTTTTTTCTTTTGATAATTTAGCACAAACTTTTTTATGTGGAGGAGATAAAGACCCATAAACAGGTGTATCTTTGTTTAAATGGTTATCAAGTTCATCGCTATCTGCATTATTATTGTTATTGCTATTTGAAGATTGTTTAAGAGATTCCAATGTTAATGTTAATTCTAAAGGAGATGCAGGTCTTTTACGAGCACCACTTTCTGAATGTTTTGCACCAGTAAGATTGTCGTCATCAAAAGAATGGTAAGTAGCAGTCTCAGATGTAGAAGTTGTTGGAACAGATGCTCGCATATTATGCAAAGCCTCTTGAAGCTATAAACATATGCGAGATAAATTTGATATGATATTTAAAAAAAATTTTTATTTGATATTTTAATTATCACATATATATTATATGTGTGTGTAATAAATGTATAGAAATTTGTAGACCTTTAACACTTGTTGTTCAGCGTCTTCATGTTCACGAATGTAAGCAGGTTGACCATTTAAATCAAAACAAAACCTTTTTAAGGCCGGAGGTGTTGGAATGTTACCTAAAGGATAATCTTTTGGATCAAGATGTTTTGGTAATGGTGGAGGTTTTAATAGTAAAGGGGGGAAAGAAGTGGCGGCGGTGGTGGTGGTGGTGGTGACCACAGTAGTAGTAGTAGTTGGAGCTAGTGATATAGTAGCTACCGTTGGCTGTCTACCCTGTGATTGTTTTGAATTTGAAGTTTTAGAATTATTTGATTTCTTTTTAAGGGGTATTGAAGCAGATACAGGATTTGAAGGTGAAGAACGAAACACTTCAGAAGGAATATTAGTAGTATCAAGTTTATAGTTTGGTAAAGTATTGTTGTTATTACTTTTCATAATTTTAAAATAATAATACTATTGTCCTAGATATATGGTAAGTGATTTTTTTATAATTTTATATTGGCAATTAAATAAAGCTATATTTATGAAATTTATGTTCATTTTGTCGATCTTTTTATCTCCAAAAATGGATTACATTATTTACTGGTAATTAACTCTTTTCATATTAACTCATTTTTGTAATGTGTTGTATGCGCTTTATCACATTCAAAATCTAAAACCAATCGTTTTATTTTGTTACGAGCTTGAGGTAGTTTATTAACTTTGCTTCAATTTCATTAACAAATCGATTGCCTTGAATCTTATAAATTTATACATATGTAAGCAAACTTGATAAGTTTGTTTCGGCCAAAAACTTTCTCCTTTTTTTAAGGTTAGTCAATAATAATAATATGTTACCAGTTCAAATACAATTAATACAATTAACTATTTCTGATATTTTCAAAATAAGTTCTACCAATTCCCAACATATTGAGGTAAGTCTCTTGACAAAGAGGTATATTGTGATCCTAGTGATAGAATGTTCTTTTATTAGATCTAGTTTTCTTTTTAAGGTGTCTACTAGTGCTTATTGAGCCACTGTACATTGTTTTAATCTGGGCCATTAAAATATGTCTTGTTCAGATTTAGAAAGAGCTCGAAAAAAGGATTCCCTTAATTCTGCAAATTATTCCTTGGGAATTCTTGAAGAACAACCACAATTACATCCTTTTTCTGAAAAATCAATCATTATTTTCATTATTGCTTTTCATATACATATAATCCTATATACATATAATTTTGTGTTCGCCTTGTAGATTTTTATAATTGTTTTAAAGTATATAAATATGATTGTTCAGTAACTCGGAAATACTTATATTACATTGGCTGTTACCTTTTTGGCTTTGTGAAGGAGCCACAAATTACCCAGAATGTATAGATAATATTCTGTTCATATTTTTTATTAGAATAGAATGTATGTAGTAAATAATTTTATTTTATAGAACTGCTGAGGACAGGCGAATATAAATATTAGAATGGAAAATAGTAAAAGGTTATTGAAAAACATGTATTTAAAAATTTTTTTTTCAAAATAAAAATTTAATGTGCACCTTCGTAAAATATTTATACCATATTAATATATTAGTGTTAGCTAATGTCGTTTTAATAGAAGTATATAGGGATGGGCGGTTTAATAAAAAACCGGTTTTCGTTTGTAAAACGGTAAATCTGTGGATAACTTTGTTACACCAATTTTAATTCTGTCAATATTTTCTACAAAAAAAGTTTTTTTTTAAAAAACAAAAATTATGGAAAATAGTGATAAAAGCAACAACGAAAACAACAATACTGTTGCTCAAGAAAAAGAACAACAACAATCTCTTGTTGTTTCAACCGCGGTTCATAATAATAATAACATCATTTTACCTACAATCCTTGAAAATGACGATAACGAAAATCTGTTAACCACTATTGTTCAATCACCAACTGAATTACTTCCTCCTCAAAAAACTCTTACAACCACCATAATAGAATACAGAAATAGTTCTAATAATTTATCACCTAATATCTCCTCTCATACAGTAATAGGTAGCAGTCGCCCAAATACACCTGATACAGATAAAACCGCAGTTGAATCATCAAACAATACTAATGCTAATACTAATAATAACCATAGCAATAATTCATTTGGAGCAACACTTTTAACTACATCACATCCTAATAGTAGATCAAATAGTCCAAGCAGTAATAATAATAATCATAGTAGTAGTATATTGCCCTCTACTTCACACTCACCAAATATACCTGATAATAATAGACTTTCTACACATGATAATGTTTCACCAACTTCATCACAAGGATCACTTACACCTTCAAATACTAGAAGCAGATCAAATACACCAGACATTAATCATAATAATAATTCTAATCATGGTAATGGTAGTAGTGGCACAGCACCCATTATAAGTAAAGTTAGCCAATCGTTACAAACAAATGATGACTTGCCTGAAATGAAACCTATCAAAGAACCACTTACAAGCAGTAATTTTATTCACATAGGAATTCCAGCAGAAATTAATTTTCCAAGTGCAAACATTAAAGAAACAATTGTTGGGGTATTTCATATTTTTAATCCTAAAGATAATCCGGTATCATGGAGCCTTAAACCAGCTTCAGTTGCCACATTTCGGCGATTGGGGACATCAACAACAGCAGCAATCAAATTAGATGAAGAAGTTTTTTCAGTCAGGAGACCATCAGGATACTTGAAAGCAAAAAATGCAGTAAGGGTAGATGTTCATTTTCTTCCAACAGGTGTTGGTACATATATGCAAACATTTGTTTTGGAGGATGCAGCAGATGGTGAAGCAACAAGTGCAGTCGGAATGAAATTTCAAGGAATTGCAACAGAGAATACATTCAGCACACTTCTACAAAAAAAAAGGTTACCAAGAAAAGAGTTGAAATTTGAAGTTGAAGGAACAGAGTTGAAAATGCCACCAACCAGAATAGGAAGGCAGAGAACAATGGGAATAAAAATCATAAATGTATCAAAAGAATCAATAAGACTTAATTGTAAATGTGAAACTATATCTGGACCTGGAGGAAAATTTGTTTTATCAATTGCTATGAATACCGTAATAGTAAAAGCTGATGGGTTTGCAGTAATTCTTGTACGTTTCCAACCAAAAACATCTGGAGAAGTTAAAGGTGTAGTGACAATACAATCACTTGGAAGTGCAGAGGTTAAGGTGGATGTTATTGCAAAAGGAATCAGAGAAAGTGCTTCTCAATCAGCAACAACAACATCACCACCATCACCAACACTACTACCAACATCACCATCGCCATTACAATTGTCATCACCTTCATCACCATCACTACTGTCATCACCACCATCGCCACCATTGCCACCATCACCACCATCGCCACCATCACCACATTCACCTTCACCAAATTAAATTTTTTCTTTGATAAAAAACATTTATTGGTTTGATTGATTTATTTATTTTGTGTATATATTATATATTTTTATAGACAATTAATTATGAACATTAATAAAGTTTTTAGAATGCCATTTCTTGCATCACAATAAAAATCATTTATCTTGATTTAATGCACCTTATTTTATATTAATATAGTAATCATCATCTTGATCTTTAATTAAGATATATTTTAAATGTAACTAACTTAATGATCCATCATCATTCCGATTGTTTGTATCAAAAGCAAAATTAAATTATTATCAATCATTGTTTAAAATGAAAAACTTTCTGAATCATCCATCCTTTATTATAGCAAGCCTTAAGATGAAATACTAGTTGGTCTTTTGAAGGATTTGATTCAAACCATTTCCTCACTTAATGTCCAGGTGACCAGGTACAAAGTTAGAATAGCAAATAAATAAAAAAAAAGAGTAATTTATTAGTACTACAGTCATACCCCCATATAAGAACACCATCAGTAGTGCCAAAATGTGTTCTTAATAAGAGGTGTTCTTATTAATGATACAAAATGATCGACATTTAGTCAACATGACAAAATGGAATTTTACCATAAAGAGCATATTGACTAAAAGGAAAAAGAGGGAAAAGTTGATGAAAAGAAAAAATTGATAAAAAAAAGAGTTGGTGAGAGAGAAAAATATAATCATTTTCACAAAGAAATTTTTGTAATAATCTGCAATAATAACTTTATTTAAACTTGTTTTACATTTTGTATTTAAAATTTGGAGATTTTTTAATTTTTTCCCTTTTTGTCCAAGTCAAACCTGTATGAGTTATGTAAATTACGTCTCTTCTGGTTTGCATTTTTTTCTAACTAATATTTGAGAATTGTTATCAATTTCATTACTTGTAAGACCGTTATTAATGTCAAGTCAGTATCATAACATTCTTGCTCTAAATAATTATTCTATCAGCTTCATTAACTTCACAGCAATCATGAAAATAACTATTTTCCGAATTATGTTCACTCTTCAACATAATTATTATTAGGAAATTCGTAAATTGATTGATTCATCTCGACTATTGTGTGACATTTTAACCTTTTCGTCACATTTCTCCCTTTTTCGTCGCATTTTCCTCTTTTTGTCAACAGGAGAGACCGTCCTATATAAGGAATGGATTTTCACAATTGATTTCAATTTTTTTTATACAGTTTAAAATAC
>CAJVPN010000358.1:0-30473 GCA_910592215.1 Entrophospora candida
CGTACATTTTTTATTTATATTTTTTAATTTTGTACGGAACGGAATTTGTGAATTCCGAAAAGTTGATTGGTGGGGGCTAGTTTGTATGATCTTTGATTTTTATTTTTAATTTTGTATGGAACGGAATTTGTGAATTCTAAAAAGTTGATTGGTGGGGACCAGTCTGTACGATCTTCAATTCCATATTTTTGTTTCATACAGAGCATTTTTTACTACAGAGGTGTAAATGTACGGAATACAGAACCTCTATAGACTCAATAAAATTCCATTATTAACTATTAACAATCTAATTATATAGATCTTGACCAATCAATCCCACCTATATAGTTATTGAATAATTGATAATAATAAACATTAATTAAATATATTTTACCAACAGCTTCATAGATCTCGACTTTAAGACTTACTTTGATCAAACCTGCCTATAATAATTAATGCAAAGACATATAGTAGAGGGCAAGAATTCGTAAATTTACTTATAGAATTCGTAACATATGTTGAACTTCACATTACCTTTTTAGTAAAAATTTATTAAAAGCACATTGTTAATCCCAGAGAGCATATTAATATATACAAAGTTTCGTTTAAGTTTCGCAATTTTACAAGAAGTTTTATTTGTTCAAACCTTAAAAATTGTGGTCGTGTGATTTTTTCGCTATATGATGATGTACTGTGTAACCGAACTCTACCTCTTTAAAAAAAAATGTCTGCTACCGTAAGCAAGAAAAAAAGAAAAGAAAAAGAAAATTCCTGAGAAGATGTCACCAGGTAAATGTTTATCATAAGGATGGTGGTGGCTGTCGCCACTCTAGTTATCATTATTAAAATTTCGGGAAAAAACACTTGAAAATCGTTCGACTGTTAATTATTAACATTAATATTTATTCAAGACAACAACGACAACGACGACAACAACAACAACAACAACAAAAAAAAAAAAAGAACTATCGACATATTCCAAAGCCATTGTCTTAAGCTTGATCTTATTATAAAGGGTTTATCGAGTGTTTGTGGGCAAAAGACTACTCGTTTTTTGTTTTATTTTATTTATTTAGTTTAGTTTACTTTTTTACTTTTTATTTTGTTAGATTGGTTTCTTTTTGAAGATGGGTAGTTGTTAAAGTAACACTTTCTCTACTGATCATTCGGGTACCAATTCATTAGAATCTCCATCAAAATTTTCATCAAAGCATTTGTCAAAGAATAGTGGCAAGAGAAGAAAAAGAAGATGTGGTCACGATTCTTCATAATAATATTTTATTTGTATTTTCAAAGTAATAAAAAAAAACTTTTAGTATGTTGTTTATATTATAAACAATATATATGAGGGGAAGATAAAATTATTTGTTGTTCTCAATTTTATTAATACACGGTTTTTATATCTCTATGATTGATTCAAAACAATTCTTACAATCGAGTAAAATGAGCTAAAAATGCATTTAATTATAAATAGATTTTCTTCTGCGTAGATTTTTCCTTCAGACATAAGTTTGGTAAAATTATTTGCAAACAGATGAGTTCTTTTCCCAAAAATAACGATTAATTAATCAATCACCGAGTTATAAACATTTAGATAAAATAATTTCTACCGCCAGATTTTCTTACACTAAAAGAAGATTGATTATTCTTTAAATACGAATAATCAGTGATTGTAGTAGAAATTGTATCATGATATCTTCTTTGATTAAGTTTTGTAAATCTATAAAAAAATTTCAACTTGTTATTGATGAAAACTAAAAATATATAGTTATAAAAAATATCTTACTAACTTGAATTGTGATTTATAATGGCATTTGTGGTTGTACAGTTTCACAACGACAATAATTGATAACGTGATAAAAATAAAAAACTATTTTTTTAAAAAAACAAAACCGTAAGATTTTTATTATTACCTTAAATCGTAAAATTCATGTTTTTTCCTTACCGCGATCAATGCCTCAATTTTCAATTTATATTTAACCATTACGTATAACATAATACTATTAAATGCTATTATCATATTATCATATAATATTAATCATTTTAATAATTAATACGAAATATTACAAACATCATAAACATAAATTAGCACTTACCAACAATTATTTTTATTGATTTATTGAAATTAATAAATTTGAATATAGTCATTAAAACAAAACCAAAAATCAACTTTTTAAAATAAAGTTTTTCTAATAATCATCATTATCAAGGATTATTGGTTAGCGTTGATTATTAAAATAACAATACAATAGTATTAATATCATTTTAAATCACCACCTATAAACCAATTCATAATATTTGATATTAGAACTAACGGCTTAAAAATATTTATTAGATCTTTCTGATGTTCTTTAGAATCAATCAAGATTTCATTGAATAATTTGATTTCGTTTTGTGTAGAATTTAAAAAGGTTAGTAAATTTAATTTGGATTCATTTAATGTCTGATGTAATTGTTTCATAAATTCTTGATTTTCTTGCTAGTAATATCAATAATTAATCAATATCATTTTAAGTAGTGAAAAAAATGTGTTATTATTACTACCTTGTAAACTTTTATATTTTGATGAACTTGATCTTGTAATTTCAAAGTATTAAAAATGGCGAAATTGATTTTTTGTAAATTCTAATAATTATCAATTATAATATTAATATTATTATATGTGTACATTGTTATAAATAAACTTACCGTTGAGATTTCTTGAAATTTTGCAACATTTATTTTTTCAAGATTTTCTTCTTGTTCCTTATTTGAAATAAATAAATGAATCAGCTCAAATTCTCGTAATTCGTCGTCCAAAAAAATAAATTTACCATAACGTTGTTAATAATTTCTAATTGTTGATTATTAATTGCGTTAAACTCTTTAAATGTTTCTTTAACACTTGTTTGAAAAGTTTTGAATTCCTTTAAATAAAAAGATTCATGAATTGCTTATTTATTTATATTACTTTATTATCGTTATTGTTATAATTTATAATAAATACCTCGATGAATTCAAATAAATATTTCAAAATATCTTGAATAATAATTCTGGAATTATTAAGATTACCTTTGAATGATTCGGTATCGATTGATAGTTGCTGTTTTGACGCATAGATAAAATTCAGAAACATGTTTAAATATAAATAGAAAAAAATACATAATTTACCTCAATTTCATTCACATTTTTTAAAATATCGGATTGAAATTTCTCAAGCATTTTTAATCTTTTCAATTCTTCTTTACGTAATTCAATCATTTCAGATTGTTGATTTCTTAAAATTTTATAATTGAAAAGTTGGTTTTTTGTTATGTTTCTGTGTAGTTCTTCAAGCAAATCTTTAATGTGAACAAACAAACACACATTAATTTAGTTATTTGATCAATCATCATAATAAAACTATTTCACAATACCTTTTTCTACCGAATATCGTACGGCAAAACATATATGAACTTTTAATGATAATTTTAGTCAGTAATGATTCATTTATATTTAACAGTTAATGAACAATACATACAAACTTCACGAAAATATCCAGAATACGAAGTCCATAATTGTGGAGTCCTTGATAAAGATCTATCCATTAAAAAAAAATAATCAAGGATCTATGTATCAATATTTGTATAAATGGACACACGCACACACATCTTTTTATTTACAAGTGATAAAACATACTCTACGCATTTTCCTACTTCATTATTTCCTATTTCGCGATCAAAATCTTGACATTCCATTGGCACTAGAAGATTAGCTGTTGCGATTTCACATTTTGTTAAATGTATAGCAACTACACAACACATTCACACGTATATAATTAATTAACTAGTTAATATTATTTTATTAGATCCTATAATCTTCAACATCTTCTTACATTGGATTTTGATTGTTTCTGATAAATTTATCTCGCTACAACCATGTTTCAAATTTCCAATTGCTTTCTTAAAACAATCTGACTTTTTTTCAAATTTTGCCAATGAAACTAAAAATATCGTTATTATTATATTAAACAATTTATTTATTTTATTTATCATTCATTCATTCGATTATTTATTTTAATTATTACCATATCCATTCTCGATAATCATTTTTTCCTCGCTCGACAACTTTAAAAAATTTTCCGCCGCCCAATCTACTATATTAATAATAATAGTAATATACATACATACACATATTTTAACGAGCTTAACGATAATTAAGATAGAAAGAAATCAATTTTAAAAAAAAACCTGATAAATATTCATTGTCATTGGTGAATAACAATCGTTCAGAATTATCATTATTAGAAGGATTTAGAAATTTTGGTAAATAATAATGATACCAACAACCATTATTTGCTAAAATAAATTCAAAATAATCAAGTAAAAAGATTCCAAAATAAAATAGATAATTTGTAAACAATTTCATTTTATTTTGAGAGAAATAAATTTTAAACTTGTATGAATATTTATAAGAAAGTTTGTTAAAAACGTCATTATTATTAAATTTAATATAAATTCGAATTCAATTCAACAATATTTAATATTAATAATGTATGGAATAATTACATAATAAAAGATTCGGACAAAATAAGTTATCCCTGTGAAACAATACAAACTACTTTTTAGAAGGCTAAGCTTGTAGAAATATTCACGATTTTACGTTAGCTTCTTTATTGACAAATTGTGATTTCTTTTACCGGGTAAAATTAAATTTATCTCTGTTAACATCAATCTATTATATATGGTAAAACTATTATGCCAATAGCATTCAATATTATATATTTTTGAAGCAAATTTTACGGTAATTATAATGATTATTAGTGTAATTAGAAAAATTATTATCTATTTTTTGTTTGTCTAAAAACAAACTTCTTTCTAGTAACAGAAAATTCTCCCAGCTTATGCCCAATCATGTCTTCTGTGATGTTAACTGGTACATAATCTTTACCATTATGTACTAAAAATTTTAATCCTACAAATGTTGGTAATATTGTGCATGATCTAGCTTGAGTCTTTACAGGAAGGTTATTTTTCATTGCCTCCTTCAAACCTATATACGTATATATATGTCATTTTAACAACCATTTTGGCTTTCCTTTTTGACAATGAATTATTTCTTTTAACCCTTACCCGGAAATTTTACAAAATAAGGTCCTTTCCAAGCTGAACGACCAAATGCTATCGCAGTTGCTTGCATTTTTTGTTAAAAAAATTTTTTTTTAAATTTATTGTGACACAATCAATGCTTATCTGATTATTTATTATATATATATCTTTACACAATTTTCAAGAATGTCAAATGAAAACTCTTCAAATGATTCAGTTGATAAATTTAATCAACAATTATCTGAGAAATTGAAGATTTCTGAAAATGACACAACAACTTTAGTACAAGTTAAAAAGCACACGGATGATTGCCATAAAGTTTTGGTCACTAAAGAGCTTTTACTACGTATATTCTGTGCATTACCAATACGTACTGTCTTAAAAATGAGACTTGTCAATCGTTTATGGGATGCTATTTTGCAAGGTATTATATTGAATTTGAACTTGTGTTTATGACACTTTAATATGATAGATTATGACATTTTTAATTTGTTCAGATGATCACACCTGGCGAAAAATACATGAGTCCAAATTTGATTCGATTCCACACTCATTATTTCAAAATAAACAATCTTACAAAACTATATGTCTTTACAAAGAATATCAAGAATCAGATTTATGGACTAGTGTTATAAATTCTCTGGATCCTGCTTCATCTACACTTTTGAAGTATTCACTTTTTTCTGATCAATCTTTCATTAATCCATATTCGTATGATATCCTTGGTTGTAAGTTCGTAAGTAATTATATAGCCATTGCAATTATGTCACAGAAAAGAATGGTTATTGATGAGAGGAACGGTGATATAAGTTTGATAAATGAGAGACCTACAATATCGAATGTAGATTTTAATTTGGTGCCAAATATTCAAGTTGAGGTGACTAAATCATAATTTCTTTCATTTGATCATTAAAAATGATTAATGTATTTATAAATTGGTTTGATTGTTTATATCAGGTTTACATCAAGATTCTCTCGCTAAATGTTAAAAGTCAACTAGACATTTCTTTAGATACTCAATTGCTTACAGTTACTCCGGGTAATTTAAATCAAGATCTTAATTATATCAAAAATATTTTTGGAATTAAATTTGGAGATGAGCATTTTATGTACTCGCCAGATATTTCTTTAGGAATTTGTAAAATATTTTCATATCCTGCCCATCATATGATAAATTTTAATGTCAATAATCCTCCACTATTAGAAATGTTTATTTCGCGCAATTTCTTAATAACTCTAACAGATACTGGAATCTTCAATTTGACAACATTAGCTAGTGTTAATAGTCATTACCAGGATTCTGTGGAGGTTCCTGCTAATGCAAGATTCATTATTCCAATTTCAGATGTGTCAATTAAAATCCATACTGTAGGTTTTAGTCAACAGCCAAAAGGTAGAATCACTGCTTACCATTTGGATTCTAATGATTTTTTATTTGTGGGGTATATTAACAATGATGAAAAACATGTATTTAGTGCTTGGGATCTTAGTGAAATAGGTCAATATAAAATTTTTAAAGTTGGGGAATATGAACAAGCTATTATACAATATTATGAAATTTTACCAGGGAAAGCACACAGTTTTCTTATTAGATGGAAAAATAAAAATGGTGAATATGAAAAAAATTTGGCTGATAATGATAATCAACGGTCTCATCTTACTCCTCAAATCTTTGTAACATGTTCTGGTGGCCATGTTTTGATTTTTCAACCAGAAGATTCAGAATCTGTTTTCAAAAAAAATATTGATCAAAGATTTGCTTTAAAAAAATTAAATTTGATTTGGAAAATAAGTACAGGATTAACTTCTTGTCGTATTATTGAAAATTCAAACACATTAGAAAATCAGTTCTCTTCGAACACAGATTGGATTTTTATTTCAGCAAAGCAATTAAAGGGAGATATGAAAGTAACCGTTGTTGTTCAATTTTCTGTTTCCAACCCAGATCCAAAAACAAGTATTGATGGTACAAATTATGGATTTTTTTCTATTGATAATCATAACCCAAATATAAATAATAAATCAAATGAAGAAGTCATTATTTATAAAAAGATTGTTCATAGAGTAATTTTTGAAAATATTCCAAGTTCAGGATCAGTTCTTCAAATACTATTACATCTTCCACACTCTTTACTTATTGTTTGTCAAAGACGTGAACCAGATTCACTTAAATTGCGGCCACGTTTTACTCTTTCTGTGTATGATTATCATAATTCACAACTTGTTAAATGTCTTCACCCGTCTGCACCATTTGTTTATTTAGTACCAAAGGGATATTTTGTCATGGCACATAAACCTAGTTCTAGATTTGATGTGACTTTTGTAGATTTAGCAAATAATAAATATCAAATAAAAACATCAGGAAAAACACCTTTACCAAAATTAAAACCTGATGGTTCAAATAGATTAAAGGTTAACAGATTATCTGGTAATAAACGTTCGAAACAGCCTAAAACAACAAAGATTGATAAAAGAAAAAGTCACCAAAGTAGTAAAATTCAATATTCATTCAGAGATTATGATATTGATTATGATGAAGAGGCTTTGGATGATAATGATGATAATATAGAATCTGATTATCATGAAGATTTTTAATATTAATATTAACATTCATACATATATTTATATTATTTATTTATTTATATAAAATTATTATAATGTAATTTTTTAAAAAGTATTCAATAATATAATAACTTAATTCACATAGTCAGTCATACATATATGTATATATGCTTTGCATGAAATTGGATTCGCCATAAAGGTTAGCATGAACTCATCACTATGAATGCAATTTATTTGTTTAATTATATTTTTAAATGAACAGCAGGAAGTCCAGAGAATGGAAATACTAGACTTTTGTAGTAGAGTTTCATTTCTTTCAAGGGTGTCTTTCTTCTTTTCATTGTCAAATCAGATACATAGCAATTATCATTATTTGAAATTAGAAAATATCCATTATTTGTATTGAAACAAAAGTAATAATGATTAATAATGAATAGTTTATTTTATGTATTGTATTGTATTGTGTCATGTTTTCCCAAAGAAGCTAAATAAACTTTGTTGTGAACTTTTTTCTTTCTTCTTTCCAAGTCTAGTTCCAACACTGTTATTATTTTTAGATTTATCAGATTTTTTTGTTGATTTATTTGGGTAAACATCATCTTTTTTTTTTAAAAAAAAATAGCACAATTAATATTAAATTTGATTTAATATTTTATGTGAAAATAAAATTTATTTATATACCTTCATTTTTTTCACCTTCATGAAGCCCTTTTCTTTTTTTAAAAAAGTTTTCTGATGATTTCTAAAAATAAAAATTCATATAAAAAATGAAATAATCTTTGATTTTTGATTTTCTTATTGCTTTCAAATATGTTCATAAAATATTATTTTCAAAATATATAATCAATAATAAACATACTTCAGAAATGTTAGAATGTTTAGATGACAAAGTTTTTTTCACTTCAACAACTTTTATTTCTTCCCGTTTTATCTCTTTTTTAACGTCAAGTGTTACTGAATTAGATGTCTCTTTTAAATTTTCATATACATAAATGAGAGCTGATGCATCCTTTAATAAAACGAAAGATTTATCATTATTATTCTTGTTATCAAACACAAATAAGTCATTATTTTAATAAACATGTTATTTTTTTAAAAAAAAAACCTAAAATACAAATATATTACTTGTGTACAATTTATCCCAATACTGTAAACATGTATACTTGTCAACTCATCAAACAATTTTTTAGTTGCTTTTTAAAATTTTTATTAGTTTCTTGACAAAAGTAGCTAGATAATTTATAATTTCTATGATAATATACCTTCTAATTCATCTTGCAAGATTAGCATAACTGATTGTTGTTCATTGTCCTTAATGCGGCCACAAAGACAATAGATAATGCGTATAGAATTACCAGAAACATTTGATGTAGTGATAAATTCAGATAATATCCTATATGCATGACAATACCAAAAGTTTTTTTTAAGATAAATATATAAACCTTTAGAAATTTAAACTAGCAAGTAATATATTAGAGGTAGCATATAAACTACATTTTTGCTTGATTTGTAGATAGTCCTAAATGTCGACTTAACCATTTGTAGGTAATCTAAAATTTCAAAAAATGGTTTTTAAAAAAAAACTCCAATTAACAATTTACAAAGTAACAAAAGATGTATATACCGTTCTTTTTTCTTGAAATATAAGTTTATGAATTGTTTCAAGTTGATCTGTTGATATCATTTTGAAATCATGAAAGCCTGTTATTGTTAAAAAAAACAATACGCGATTTTAAGGATACAGCAGTTGGTTACACGCAATAAATTAATTTTCTTTCGGGAAAGCAGCAAAATTCATGCAGAAATAAATTCACACACATTATTACAATTTGTTATATTGATTGACCTTCAACTTTTAATAGTATAATAACAATAAAATGATAAGTTTGCAACATGAAGCCTCAACTCTTCGAGATCCACAAAGACTTGAATTAACAGTGGCTCCGGGGAAAAGTCTAGGTTGGATCCGGCTAGGTATTTAGCAATCAGGAGGCTATTGTTTTTTAAAAAATATTATTTAAACACCAATTTATTGGTTTTAGGTACTTCCATATGGGACATGATTAATTTTTTGAGAGAACAATCCAGGGTAATTCCAAGAGTGGATCTAAAATATAGTGAAGAGGTAAGCGTTTTCTTTGTATCATTTAAACAGATTTTTATCTTTGTTTTCTTTACTTTATATTTATACATTCAAATTTCAAAGTCGCCACTTTCTACAGATTCATTTTTAAGTTTACCGGCAAATGGTATTAATATGCGATTTGATGCACAATCACAACGATTGAAATCAGTTGAAGTATATGATTTTTCAAAATTAAGATTGATTTATAAAGATAATGAGTTTTGGTAATTTAAAAGGATTCACTCAAGCAAAAAAAATTTTTTTGGAAGATATTTGTCAATTGAATACTTATATTTATCTCTCAATAATTTATTTAGCTCTAATAAAGTTGCACCAACCCTTTCATATATTAGTTACATTTTTGGGTAATTGATTGTTTATTATTTTATACTATATATATATATATATATTATCCCACCGGATTCTTTTAATTGATATAATTTGTAGACCCACTTATCCTGGAGAGAAATCTCAAGAGATTAAAAATTCTAATTATACACTTACACTGAATTACCCGGTGAGTCAACACATAATATTTGTAAATCTGTAAGTGGAACTTGGCAATTTGTATTATATATTTTTTAATATTATTAATCTATTTGTTTTATATAATATATTTAACAGGGTATTTCGTTTATGTTTCCTATACCTGCAGACTTTAAATATGATTCTTCAACCGGTAAATTGTCTTTGATTAATGACATGAAACATATATGTGAATCATCCATTTTATATTTGTAAATTTAAAACTTTCAGATCTTCCTTTGGAACTGCCGGATAAGTCATCACCATTGTTATCTCGATTGCGTCTTTTTTGTCATGGCTCCAATTACCGCGAACCAGTGATTCCATCATTAACCAGAAATGTTATTCTTGATGGCATCGGAAGAGGTAATGAGGATAATATAGAAATAGAAAGTGTGGTTGTTGAGGTATTTGAAATTTTCAACTAAAAAAAATTCATTGTTATCTTTATTATTTTTATTATTAACTTTTTATTGTTATAAATTAACTTTATTCTCAAATATTGATATGATTATAAATAGTTGAAACATAAAGCTCAAGTCAACTTCTTTTCTGGGAGCAATGCTAATTTCATTTCAATTGAAATCATTTTAAAAGTCACCACTTCACAAGATTTAATTGTGGACTTGGGGAGACCTCTTAGAATTTTTTATAAGGAAGAAGATAAAATGCAGATTCATTCTGAATATAATAATAATGTTATTGAGAACACGGAGAATGGTGTTAATGATCATGAATTATCTAATGAAGAAGCAAATAATTCTCGAGATGAAGGTATAAATATCAAAGGAAAAAAAAATTCTTTGAGTATACAAAAGTAGTTTGATTATATGTTTACTAAATGATTCGTATGCCTAATATATCCGTTTTTGTTTGCATTAAAATATAAGGTACAGGTCACCCAATTGATTATTTTTATAATTATTTCCATTTGGGATTTGATGTGCTTTTTGATGGAATGACACATCGTTGTAAAAAAATTGTTTTGCATGGAAATGTGCCTGGCCATTATGATTTCCAAACGTAAGAGGATGATTTTGTTTTACAATATAGTAGTTAGGCGACGCTTCAATAATATTTTAATTAATATGTTTATAGATATAAAAGGTGTCCTTATAAAATAATTCTGCAAAAAAAAGCAAGAACAACAACGTATAATCATAAAGGTAAATATAATAAATAATAAACCCATTATTCAACTTAAAACCGTAATGATTTATATGTTTACTATGTGATTCCAGTTGCTGAAATAATGGTGACAGATGATGATTCGCAACAAACATCTCAACCTTCACAAACTGGTAATGATTTCATAATGGCAGACACAAAGGTTTGCTTATAATGTTATTTATTTCTTTATGTAGTATTTAATTTTCTTTGAATTCTAATTTATTACTGATTAAATCATAGATCGAAAAGATAAAACAGTTGTTGGGTAAATCCTCTGGACGTCCGTTGATTTTCAATCGTGGTGCAGGTGATCAAAATCCTTTTGGCCCAACAGAGCTAAGTGGTTATGATGGTGCTATATTTGAGGTAAAAATTTTTATTGAAGCCTTTTAAATATTATTTATATTTACTTTATTAATTATTATTATTATTTTTATTTATATTTAAAGGCAATGAAAAACGGTTGTATTGCCACAATTACTTTATTTAATTAATAGGATTTCTTTTTGTTTTATTTAACTTAGAATTTGTTTCCATAATTGTTTTACTATTTTATTGTAATTTTATTGTTGAAGTTTTGCTAATAATGATTTCTATATATGTCATTTTTATATTGATATTAAGGCATTCCATTCATTCATTTTTAATGCAGATTTCTTTGAAAAAGGGATATTAAAAATAATTAATCTATAAAATAATCTATTATGTGAATTTTTCCATCATATCAACAGGATCAAGATATGGAAGCATTTAATAACTGATTATTATAAAAAGAAACTTTCTTTATATTGAGTTAATTTTCATATAATGGTCAATATATTATTTATTTATAAATTACTAAATTAAGAAAGATAAACAGGAAACGCTGATAAGTGTGTCGTGATATTTCAAAATTTTTATTTTTTCCCTTTTTTCTTTCTCGAGCTTCCACCACCACCAATACCATTATTGTTCTCTGATACTAATATATTTCCACCGATTAATTCAGGATTCTCTTTCATTTTATCTTGAGCTGAAAAATAAAACATCAAATCTTTTATTTGTTCTTCAAGATCATTGACTTTGTTATCTTTAGACTGTAGTTGTTCTTGTAAAAATTGTTGCTTAATCACTAAAGATTTTGTCATCTTTTTTTTTTTTAAAAAAAAAATAGAAAGATTTTCAATAATTTTTATAATAAAAAAAAAATTAAACCAAATTTGTTTTTTTACCTCTTTTTCTTCCATTAACTCTTTTTCCAATTTTTTCGATTTTTCCATAAAATTCTCGGATTTTTTTTCAAAATTTTTCTTTTCCTTTGTTAAATTTGGTATTTTTATCTTTTCAAGATCATCTTTTTGATTTTGTATTTTATCCATATTCTCCTTTATATTTGTTATTTCTTTAGACTGTAATTGAACTTGGTTTGATAGTTTTGAAAGTTCTTTAGTCAATGATTCTATTTTCTCTTCATAATAAGTTCTTTGAGATGATAATTGCGTAGTCAAAAGGTATGTATATTCAGCTGCCATTTCATCAAGTTTATTCTATAAAATGGAAACGAAAAATTATATTTATACTATTTATATTTATATTTTTTCGCAAATAAATATAAATTAACAGACTTGATCATTATGTGTTTGATTTGATTGATTTCTCGAATCTGGACTGGGTAATTCAACTAATTTACCGTCCGATTTGTTTTGAATTAATCGATGTACATATCTAAATTTTAGCATAACAACACAATTAATTATCTTATTTAATCGTATAGAAATATTCTTTCAAAATTGCCTACCCATCACCAGCATAATCCCATACTCTTTGGGTTTCTAGTTCCATTGCATATAAATGTGATGTTTCTTTATAATGACAATGTGCATGAGCTTCTTGATATCGGCCACATCCAATATTTCCACAAATTAAGCATATCCACAAATTTTCAATGGCACCACAGACCTCACATTCATTCTGTTCCGATGACGTGTCATAATCACCACGTTTTTGACTATAACGACAAACCGGGCAACTTTTTTTTCAAAAAAAATTTAAACAACTTTTACTAAAAATTATATTCATATAACTAATGATTTAAAAAAAATTATAAAATAAATAAACAACCTACCTACTATCTCCCCATTTGCTCAAACAATTACAATGAAATGTATGTTGACATAATATTGTCAATAAACCTGTTACTGAAGCATCCATTCTTTCTAAACAAACAGGGCAAGTAGGAAGCTCATGTAAAATTGTAGAATTTTCTTGTTGTGAAGATGATAGAAATGGATCATGTAAAAATGGAAATGAATAAGGAGAAATTGTGGTGGATTTAAATTCTATTGATTTGATGTAAGCAACATGACATATTTCAGGCTAAAATTTGTAATATATAAAAAGATATTATTTATATAGTAAAATAATAATAACAATAATCGTAATAACAATAATATATTAATTTACCTCCATTGAACTAAATGGTTGACCATTAAATTGTTTATAAAAATCATTTGCTACATGTGAATTACGAAATTTCATCAACACTACAAATTTATTAGGTGCAGAATCTCTATAACGAAATATATGATTAATTATAATATTTTGCGTAAAATCATCTTTATATGATATTTCATAAAATTTACCTTATAAACCTAAAATGGCTTACATCACTTCTTACTGATGCAACAAATCCTAAAAAATCAGAAGCACTCATATAAGAAGGAACAGCTAACACAGCTAATATAGTATCATCATTATTTTCAATTATATTTGTATTTGTATTCAAAGAATCCTGGCTATTATTAACCTTATCGTTAGCATTTTTTGAAACGTTATTATTGTCTTTAGGAATTTCATTCGGATCACGATATAAATGTAAAATTCCATAACTAGGATTTGTTTTACCAGATTTAAGAGGCACATATTCACCAGCTAAAGAATTTATTACTTTGTCAACACATTTAGTTTTCTGTTTCTTAGCAGAATCAGCTGTAGTTGTGGCAGTGGCTGTAATAACATCAGTATCGCTGGAAGGATTTGGCGTCAAAAGTGAATTAAAAACGTTTAAAGTGCTTTCAAAAGAAGATGAGCTTGTCGAGTCTCCTCCACTCTCAATTTCAGTTGTTTTTGATTCAATTTTTGTGTGTGATGCATTGTCGTTATTTTGTTTATCCATATTTCTCTGACTGTCAAGCCACTCAATTTCAATTTTACCAAATCTAAAATCGTGAGTTTTATTAAAAGTTGATGGGGTTGAAGTGAGAGTTGGAGTTGAAGTTGAAGTTGAAGCAGGTGTAGGTATATTATTAATATCAGTGTAAAGTTCAAATTTTAAATGATAATAGTACATCGCAACCTAAGACTAATGCGGTAACAAGATGCAAGAGTTCTTGATCAAAAATGTGAATTCGATCAGCCAATCAAAATTGATTGGTAATGAAGGATGACGCATGCTCACTCTTGAAATCTGTACAACCTGAATTTCTCCACTGACTGAAATTTATTTTAATTAAAAATAAAAATAAATCAATGGACAGACTTCAAAGACTTTTTGGTGCAGCAGCAGCAGGTCAAAGCTTGCAACCTGGGATGGATACACCAACAGTTGATAATGCAGAAATGGTTTACATTTCTTCTTTAGCATTGCTTAAGGTATGTATGGTTTTAAAAGAAAGGTGCAGCTATTATTTTTCTTGAGATATTTATTAATTATTTCTTACTTTCTTTAATATATTTCATAAATAGATGCTCAAACATGGTATAGACATATTTAAATTTACATGACAGATGCTCCAATTGATGTTGTTTTATTACATGTTGTTTAATTAAATATCAATTTAGGTCGTGCTGGTGTGCCTATGGAAGTTATGGGTCTAATGCTTGGGGAATTTGTTGATGATTATACAGTAAGAGTAATAGATGTTTTTGCCATGCCTCAAAGCGGTACTGGTGTATCTGTAGAAGCAGTTGATCCAGTGTTTCAAACAAAAATGTTGGATATGTTAAAACAGACTGGGCGGTGAGTTTCCAGCTATTTTATTTTTTAAAGATTGTGCATTCTATTCAAAATTTTATTAATGAAATAATTTCTCAGACCAGAAATGGTAGTTGGTTGGTATCATTCTCATCCTGGATTTGGATGTTGGTTATCTAGTGTTGATATAAACACACAACAGGTATTTTAATAAATTATTCACGCAATAAACATTAATTAATTAATCAATTAATTAATTTTTTTATTTTAATTAGAGTTTTGAAGCTTTAAATCAACGTGCTGTAGCCGTTGTTGTTGATCCAATACAGTCTGTGAAAGGAAAAGTGGTTATTGATGCATTTCGTCTTATTAATCCTCAAATGCTTATGCTTGGTCAAGAGCCACGTCAAACTACATCAAACATTGGCCATTTAAATAAACCAAGTATTCAGGTTAATAATAAATAATATTTAAATATTTAAATAATTTATATAATATATTTATATATTTATATTTTATTTAATATTAGGCATTGATACATGGATTGAATCGGCATTATTATTCAATTGCAATAAATTATAGAAAAAATGAATTAGAACAAAAAATGCTGCTTAATTTACACAAAAAAAATTGGACACATGGATTGAGATTAACAAATTTTACCGATCACACAGAATTGAATGAAAAAAATGTTAAAGTATATATATTTATTTAGAAATAAGACCATATTATTCTTTCTGAGCGCTAATAATAATAATATTTTGTTGTTATGTTTATTAGTCTATGCTTTCGTTAACAGAGGCTTACAATAAATCAGTTCAAGAGGAATCAACAATGACACCAGAGCAATTGAAAACCAGACATGTTGGTAAACAAGATCCAAAGCGTCATTTAGAAGAAAGTGTGGAAGAAGTGATGTCTAATAATATTGTTATGTCATTAGGAACTATGATGGATTCAGTTTGCTTCTAATAAACGATAAATTAATTATAATATATACATATATCAATTTTGAAAATATTTACATTTTAATTGAAATATTAAAATTCCACATAATTTGATATTTGACATTGCGTGAATAATAAAGTCAATAATAAGGCGCTTTAGACCTTTGATTCCTAAAATAATTAAAAAATGGATATAGCAAAAAGGGCCTCCAAAGACCAATTAACGACTTAAATAGGAATTGGAACGGTTCAGTCACCATATCCGAAATTGGGTGTTAGGTTGCAAAAAATTTTATATTCATTTAGAAAAACAGACATTTAATTAATTCAATTAATTGCAAGATACTTAGTCTTATTGTCTTGCAAATCCTTTAACTCCGAAAATGGAAATGCATGGCCAAAAAAAAACAAGATGTAATTTTGAAGATAATATGATCTTTAAAAATGAAATGAATCAATCTTTTATCACGTGATAACAATAAAAAAAAACTGAACAAATTATCATCATTTTCTTTCTTTCCTTTTTCTAATATAGTTGTTATATTTATTAATCGTTACATCCTTATATATTATCTGGATTTCCAATTTAAAATAATATAAAAATTTTGAATTTCAACCCATTCGCTAGATAGATTATCCGATCCTTCATATTTACGGTTACTTATGATTAGGGATAGTATATAACGTGTTGTAAAAGATTTGAGGGGTATATACCATGGTAAGATGGTTGAATATTTATTCATAAGAAATACTAATTGTAGAATAAACTGTTATACATCTTCATAGAATTCTTGATTGTTACTACTATCTTCTAATTAATAAATTCATTAACATCATCATAATTATCACCATCATAATCATAGCCATTATAATCGAAATCCAAGTCATTGTCAATTTCTTCATCTTCACCATTAATCTCTGTTTGATATTCAGAATCATTTTCAAACCTTTTTCATATAAATTAGATAATCTTAAATTGGGATATATTGAAACAAGTTTAAATACATTTTCATTAGTGAATCTATTTCTTCTAACATTATGGATATAAACAAAGTCACGTTCTAATGCTGTAGAAGAAGCAGGTATGTTTTGTTAAAAATTTTTTTTATTAACCATGGTATAAAAGTGGTATAAAAAATGGTAATGGTGTATAACATTACCAGGAAATCTATTAAATAAATTTTAAGGAAAATACAGATTTTTAAGGTAATATTCGAGCCCTGGTTATTAGCTTTCAGAAAGTAAAAATACTTCTACCACAAAAAAAAAATTTTTGTAAAGCTAGTATCTTTTTAAATTTAAGACACATTAAAAAATCACACATAAAAAAAACTATCTTGAAATAATGCGAGAAACTGATATGATACAAGAAGATATAGTAATGGAACAAATGGAAGAAATTGAATAACATAAAGAAGCATGGCAAGAAAATAGAAATGTTCTTTTTTAGTCATCACAAAAATATTAAAAATAAAATAGCTAGCTAGAAAAACAGTCAAAAAATGGCTTTAACATAATTCTAAATTTCAAGTTTACATAATTAATGTATCAGTTGATAGTAACACGCACTAAATGCCTTTGCTAATACCAATTGGGATAAAACGATTCCAAAGTTCAAATTTAAATTAAAAAAATTAATCTTAAATAATGCAAAAGAAAACTTGGTGAATAAGTAATTGCTTTTACCGTAGGGTTTCTGTTACGACAGGCTTGGATAAAAACTAGCAATATATCCATATTAATACCTAGAACTCCTCGATATGGTATTCATAGCAAAGTTTAACTTTTAAATATATATTTGGAAAATTTTTGGGGCTAACTTGGACATTGGTAATGCGATGGTTGGAGCACATCAACAAATTTTATTTTTATATATATGTGAATTTCGTTTTAATAAAACAACCACTAAGGCTTGTTTGTATCATCTTTCATATGAAGACTATCAAACTTTTTGATTTGTTTGAAAAAAAATAATATTTAGAATACATTATTTTTCAAACAAATTTATAATTTTCACAATCCACGCAATCCTTTTCAGGCTTACATTCTGGAATAGTGAAATTATAATCCTTTTCCCATGGAATTAAAACTTCATTGATGATTTTCATAATAGGATGATTTCTAGCATTAACACTCCAGTCTAATTCTTCCGCCACTTTAAATAGACAAACATTTCCAATATGACATTTTGATTCCATCTTCAAAAAGAAGTAAATTGTTTAAATTAATTTATGAATTGAAAAGTGGTTAATAGTCAAAATCAATCAATCAAATACGTGCAAACATCTTACCGCATATCCACCCATCCAACACAAAGTTCCAAATCCCTAATATTGATTATAAAATATAAAATCATTAATACCAATTATTAATTAAAGAATTTTATTCAATAAAATTTATATATTATTATAAAATATTAATTACATGACATAAACCCATAAAAATACTGTCAGCATTATTACCAACATGCCAAATATTCATTTTATCGTCTGGTAGGGCAGGTGGTCTTGGTAAATGTAATCTACTAGCTGCCATTCTATCACCTGGTGATTCAAACGTTACAGTTGGTATCCCATAGGATGATCCAACCAAAGATCCAAGAGTTCCTCCCAATGAATGACCTGTTAACCATACTTGTAGATTCTCATCTTCGTATTCTTTTGTTATATTTTCAAACATTTCCTTATTTGCAATTAGCCAATATAATGTTAGTAATGTTAGTAATGATTTTAAAAGAATAAAAAACTACAAATATTTGTTTACCAAAATTGAATTATAATACAATTTTCTTTCGTCCACACTATCTTGTACACAATCCAAATCACATTTATTATTGTCTTTATGACAATCACACACTGGCGTCCATGGCCAACCAATTTTACAACAACAAGAAAATAATCGATTATCCTAATTTAAAAAAAAAAACTGAAATGAATGAATGGTTTACAACATAATCAAATCAAATAAAATCAAACCAGCCAACCAACCAACCAACCAACCAATTGATTTGTCTGAAACTCACATTAATACGATCTTTTTCTTCGGTTGGTCCTCCATCATTAAATCTTACACTGGATCCTTTGATCGCAATAACCATTAAACTATTGTTCTTATTTCCAAAAACATATCCGCGTATACCATCATCTTCCCATCCGAATGTAGAGTTCTTTTAAAAATTATTATAGTAGTAAAAGTAGTACAATATTTTATTACATGATTCGAACATGTATATATAAAATATACACATGAATAATAATAATAAATTCATTCATACCACATTATAATGTTTGCCTAGATCATACCAATCATCATCATCACATTTGATATACGCATTTGAAGACATTTTCGCTAAACTTATCAAAGTTTGCATGTCTGTAACATTCGGTAACAACAAATCGACAGAATCATTCCATTCAATTATCGATGAAGTTTGTTTATATTGAGAAAGAAATTGAAATTCTTTTATTGCGTCGCGTCTAACAGGCCTAACACCAGTTCCGTTTATTAAGCTTACACCATGTGTAAAAGATATTCCAGTGTTTAATTCACGGAGATGCACTTGGGAAGTATTTAAATCAAGACGACGTATAAGATTAGGATATCTGTTTGTGCCATAATGTATTATATGTCTTAACGTGACTTGTTCTAATTTTGAATCGACTATATTGATGTTATTATATACTGGCTTATCATTATTATTACTATTATTATTGATTATTAATAGATTTAGTAGCGTAATTGATAAAAACAATAAAAATATAATAGTTGTTGAAAAAAGTAAAGCAAATTCCATCTTTATTAAAAAACTTTATTTTGTTTTGATCACGTGTGGTATTGTGCGAATTATTTGTAAAAAAAATTACGTAATAAGTAAACCTTATTACACTAAATTAGAAAAGATCCAAATCTTCCTATAGCTAATTGTGGCCTCATAGAAAGTCATCCTTGCTGCTGCTGCTGCCACCAGCTAGACATATTCCTGCCATAGTTAAAATGGTAACATAGAGGTCAGTAAGTCCCCTTATAAATGGATCAGGTCTCTCTCCATAAATGTTTATGTGCAAAAAAATGTTCCTTATGTTACAGGCAGCATTAACATCTCATTCCAATGTGCCAGACAGGCTGATTGCACACTCTGACAGACCAGAATTTTTGATGCTTATCAAACCATCCATCACACAAAGAACAGACTGAGAAAGTACGGAACTCATCAATGTTCACCACCTTGCATTGTCTAGAAAGCTCTCAGCGAAATTGTTTTACAAGGCCTAGAGCATGCCATGTGATGTTGATGAGAATTTACCATCACCAAATGCAACAACTGTACTGTCATCATTACTATTTGTTATTCTCTTGTACAGAATATCAAAGGCTTCTGCTTATTAATAAAAAGATTTCCATTGCAACCAATGCCAACAACATTCACCATAAAAATCAAGGATCATATCAAGGTAAAAGCCATCAATATTCATAGACATTAGTGACATCAGAGGTTAGAATTTCTAGGTTTGTATTAGTATTAGGTGAAAGGTATGTAGGTAATATTATTCAATGATATTCTTGTTTAACAGCAAATTAAATTAACAAAATATAGCTCACTTTGAATAACAGTTTGAAGATATTTATTTTTTTCCAACCACACAACTCATGTTTTTTGAAGCATGAACAAATCCTGCTAAGTTCCAGTACTCCATGTTGGAACAGCTCACAACTTTTTCATCAGAACTCGCTACTACAAACAGATCTATTCTTCCAGGATCACGTGGAAAAAAGGTATTTACATTGGTCATAAATGATGACGATGATAATGATAATGAAACAATGGTAAACGACGAAGGTCATGAGAGTTGTGACGGATTTCCCTATATTATTTTAATATAACCTTTACCTCCATTGGGTTATATCCCTATCCACAATTTTAACCTTATTTGTAAACGATATACAAGTGTAACCTAACGTTTTTTTAATATTAATATATTAATAGCAATGGTTTTTTTTTGTGGCCGGCCACTTGGCTGATTTCTTTAACAAGAAAGAAATTATAAATTATTGATGGTGAGTTGGTTAATTCCTTTAACAACAAAGAAATTAATTATAAATTATTCTCTTTTTTTTGGTGGCGAGTCGGTTGATTCCTTTAACAACAAAAAAATAACTATCAATTGTTCTTTTTTTTTTTGGTGGCAACTTGGTTGATTCCTTTAACCAAAAAGAAAGACATGGCTGATTTCTTTTAACAATATAAAAAATATCCTTTTTTTCACAGTTGTGACAAAGTAATCTTTTTTGCATGTATAAAAGAACTTGGTTTTGACTTAGGCATAATATGTACACATTCTTTTATAATTGAATAATAAAAATAAAATTTCAATAAAATTTATAAATTCAATCTATTGTTTCTATAGAAGGAGGAAGAAAAGCATTTGAAACTGCAAAAAGATTCTTTATAACAGCAAGAATTTGCTACAAAAAAAGATTTCAGTGAATTAATAAAACGTTTAAATAGTTCTGTAGATAAAGCAAAACATCAATTGATTTGAATAAAAAATTAAATTAAAAGTCACGTGAAATGATAATGTAGGTCAGTAATGATAACAACAACAATAATAATTTAATAAATCTATCATCAACTCTCATGTTTGGGAACCCATAGTACCTCTGTTATTGCAACACTTGAAGGCCGGCACATCATTTAAAGAAGAGGTGTTAGCAAAAAAAAATAATGTTTAATTGATCGAGGAACCAAAACTTTTCAGATCTTTTTGTTTTGTGAACTTGGTGAAAATGGCCTGATGAAATCTTGGCGTGTAACATCCTTACCCCTATATGGATCTTTTACTTTAAAAATCACATGATTTACACATTTAAATCTTTATAATAATAATAAATAAAATGTCAAATACTGATCGAGGAGGAACAATTCGAGAATATATAGATGCTCGTAAAAAAGCTAGCATGAGCTGGTAAAGTTTCATTATTAAGTTTCATTTTTTTTTTGTTTTCAGTAATATATATACAAATAAAGTTATTATACCATATACGAGACTTTCGCTTACTTTTTGTCCCTAATGCAAATATTAAATATTTGGTTTGCAAAAAATTATTTTTACTTCGAGGGACGAATTTCGTAAACTCAAAACAGAACATGATGGGCCACAATTTTCAGAACATGACCTTATAAAGTATAGACAGAAATTAGACGAAGAAAGAGAGGCCAGATTGAAAGGATTTAAAGTAGGGGAGTCTAATAAAAAAAAAAATAAAAAACATCACCATCATCATCATGGGAGTAAAAGAAAAAGGAGTGGATCTAAAAGCCATAGTGGAAATGAAGGAAACAGTGGTAATGATGAATATGATGGTGACGATGATAATAATAATGAAAAGGAAGGACATGATAATGACAGCGATTTAAAGGTATTATTATTATTATTATTATTATTATTATTATTATTATTATTATTATTATTATTATTACTATTATTATTGTATACAAAAGATCTTTATACTTATGTGTGTGTGTGTAGCATAAACATCATTATCACGACCATCATAAAGATCGAAATCTTAAACATAGTAAACATTCCAAGTCAACAAGAAGCGATAGTTTAGATTCTCAAAGTTCATCAGTAAATTCAGATGAGGAGAAATATAAAGATGATAAAACTCGTCATCATCACCGTCATCATCACCACCATCATCGTGATCGTGGTTCTTCTCATAAGGTACGACAATATATCATAATATTTATGTATTATATATTTATACTATAATTATCACCAATTGATTTATTTAAAATAAAAAAGAAACATAAACATAAAGTTCACGAAGAAGATCATACTGGAGGCACACCAGTGCGTCTATCAGAATTTCTTAGACATGGAAGTAGTAGTTCTGATGAGTAACATTTCATATTAATTAATGTATTTATTTTTGTAGCTATTGTTATTTTATATTTTTATTATTCTTCCACGATGATTAAAATTATTAAACGAAGGACGATTATCAATTTTATCAATTGTTCTATAAAATAAATATTATTAATATTATTTTGATATATTATTATTATAGAAAATAGAGAATAATGAAGTTATATATTATTTTGATTTTTTCATACTTTGTTGCCATTTCATTCTTCATTAATATGGGTTTTAAAGGTCCTGCTATCATTACTACACTAACGGAAAACGTTACCACTGACAAAAGACATTCAATTATAATCTACATATTTAAACAATTAATAATTAATAATTATTAGTTATTAATGATTAATTATTAATTTTACCTCAAGTATTTTTTAATCATTTTCAAGCAAATTATTTAAAATTTATACATACTTCAATTGGTACATCGTTTGGAACTTTCTCCACGGCTTTTAAGTAGGAAAGATCTAAACAGGAAAAATTTTAAGAATTTCTTAAAGTATATAATAATCTTAATAATCTTAAATCTTAAAATACAACAATTTCAACATACGTTCATAAGTTGAATAAGTTGAATGGAATAAAGCCAAAAAACTTAGCCAACCCAAAAGTTTTCCTATCTTATTATATGAAGAAGGCATATTTTTTTTTATAAATTTGTTTGTTTGATGTTAATCATGTGCCGAGTTTTTTAAATTAGGTGATCTTTCTCCAAAGTGGTAATCATATTTCCTTTATAGGTAAGAAGTTCACGTTATCATTAAATTTGTACAACTATTTTCTCTTGTTATTAGATGTTGAATGATCTTTTATTTATTTAATAAACTTTAGATCATGTTTGAAAAAAATTTAACTGATTTAATTCGTGGAATAAGAGCGAATAAGAAACATGAACAAAAATACATTGCAACCTGTTTACAAGAAATACATCAAGAAGTTAAATGTAATGATCCTGATGTGAAAGCAATGGCTATTTCAAAATTAACCTATGTATGATCAATAATAATAAAACATACTTATTCTAACTTATTAAAAGCATTTATTTTTATTAAAAAATGAATATTTTATTATTACTTATAGCTTCAAATGTTGGGCTATGACATGTCTTGGGCATCTTTTCATGTTGTTGAGGTAATGTCTTCACCAAAATTTATACAAAAAAGAACAGGATATTTAGCAGCTGCACAATCTTTTCGTCAAGACACCGATGTATTAATGTTGACAACTAATTTATTGAAAAAAGTATTTATCAATTATTCAATTATCCATCAAATTTCAATTATAAATAGATAAATAGATATTTAAAATAATATTTATCGTAAAAAAAAAAATAGGATTTAGCCTCTGGAAATCATCTTGAAGTTGGTGTAGCTCTTAATGGACTCTCACATTTAGTAACTCCAGATCTTGCACGTGATCTATGTCAAGACTTGGTTTCTATGCTTAACCATTCTAGGCCTTATATTAGAAAAAAAGTAGTTCTCGTGCTTTATAAAATTTTCCTGAGATTTCCTGAGGCATTGAGAATTAGTTTTCCAAGATTAAAAGAAAAATTGGATGATCCTGATCCATGTAAGTAGTTACTGGAGTTCAAAACTCTACTATATTTGTATTATTATTATTATTATTATTAAACATATTTATTTGTATTAAAAAAATTTTTTTTTGGTTGTAAAAGCTGTTGTGTGTGCTGTTGTTAATGTGATTTGTGAACTAGCAAGAAAAAATCCTAAAAATTATTTATCACTAGCACCTCAACTATTCAGATTATTAAGCTCATCGCAGAATAATTGGATGCTAATTAAAATTATTAAGCTGGTTTGTATATTAAAAAATATATATATTTGTATTTTATAAAACTATTATTATAGAATTATAACATTCATTAATTTACCGGTTAATTCATTATTAGTTTGGCGCATTGACACCACTTGAACCAAGACTTGCTAAGAAACTTTTGTCCCCAATAACAATTCAAATACAAACAACATCTGCTATGTCATTACTATATGAATGCATTCATACAGTAATTACTGGTGGAATGTTAAATTTAGCTGGCACTAATTCAGATTCTCTGGCCGCTATGTGTGTATCTAAATTGATAACATTTCTAGAAGATGCTGATCAAAATTGTATCCTTTGTTTTCTATTTCACCTCTTCCTCTCAATAATAATTAATTATATCTTTTAACCCGAATGGTATGTTGGTATTTGATAGTGAAATATGTTGGGCTTTTGGCATTGGCTAAAATTCTTCCAACTCATACAAGGCTTGTTTCTGAACATCGAGATATTATTTTAAAATTGATTGATGATCCTGATATTAGTATACGATTGAGAGCTTTGGATTTGGTTGTTGGAATGGTAAAATTTCTATATAGTAATTTTCATATTTTTAAATTTTATTCAGTTTTTAATTTTCTTTTTAAAAAAAATAATCATCAATTTTAAAAAGGTTAACAAAAGAAATCTCACGGATATTGTTAAAAGATTAATGTCACATCTTTTACCGCCAAATAACAACAATTCCTCAATTTTAAATCTTCATTCATCTCCTACTACATTACTTGAGCCTGCTTATCGAGCTGATATTATAACTCGTATTATTTACATATGTTCACAAAACTCTTATAGTAATATTACAAGTTTTGAATGGTATATTGCAGTCTTAATAGATATTACAAAAATAGCTGGAGTAAAAGTTGGAGATATGTTGACATTACAAATGATGGATATTGGTGTTCGCGTTAAAAGTTCTAGGGATTATTGCGTAAAAGCAATGGTATATTTATTTTTATTATATTCTTTAACAATAAATTTTGATACATAATTATTATTATTATTATAACTTTAGTTGTTTATTTTTTAAAATAGCAAAATTTATTGTCAGATTCAAAAATGATAGAAAATTGTAAATTACCTGATTCAAATTCCGAAGTACTTTATGCAGCAGCATGGATTGTTGGTGAATATAGCAGGTAAATATTTTATTTTTATTGAACTAAAACTCATTCATTATATGTCATTTAATTCATAATAACAATAACAATGACATTATTATTAATGTTATTAAAAATAGTTATTTAGAAAATCCACAAGAAACTATAAAACATCTTATTCAACCTGGTGTTACTAAACTTCCACATAATGTTCAGGCTGTCTATGTTCATGCAATATTGAAGATTTATTCATATTGGTCCAATAATTTAATTTATAATTGGAATGAGACTACAAAGAGTGAATTGATCGAGTTTACTACTTTTTTAAAAGAGAAAACAGGGGTGTTTTGTTCTTGCACTGATTTAGAAGTTCAAGAAAGGGTAATTAACCAAATAATGTGTACATAAATGTATACGTATGCATATAAGACTTAATAATTTTAATTATAATTATTATTAGGCATACAACGTTCGAGAAATATTCTCTATAATTCATCAACAATTGATGACAATTGAGGATTACTCAACTGAGCAAACAAATATCTATTCTTTTGAAAATAAAGCACCAAGCGTCATAACGGAACTTTCCGAACTTTTTTTTTCGTATGAACTTAACCCTGTAGCTCCTAAAGCCCAAAAGAAAGTTCCTATACCCGAGGGACTTGATTTAGATACTTGGATTAATGAACCATTGCCAGACACAGACGGTGATTCAAGTGAAGAGCAATTGGAGGAAAGTTATGGGCATGGTTATGGTCAAAAACTTGGTGGGAGTGGTGACTTGATATTTTCGAGCGGAAATGATACAGCTTTTGGTAGAAGAAGAGTAAGAAAAAATGGTAAAAAAACTGGTAATGAAAGTGAAGAAAGTAAGGAACTTCTTGAAAAGGTAACTATTTAAATTATTTATTATGATTATTATTAATATTAATTATCAATTATTATTTTATTTTTATTCATATTCATAATGAATTAATAATAAACCTTTAAAGCGTCGTAAGGAGCGTAAAGAAAGGAATAAAAATGATCCATACTATATTGAAGTTGATAATGTTGGTTCAATAAAAAAATCAAAATCAAATATATTAACATCATCTCATAGTAAGAGTGAAAATATTGACGTGGATTTAATACCTGTAGTACGTTTGACAATGGATGAATTTGATTTTAAATGTAAGCTTTGTTTATTATATAAAATCTTTTTCCAATTTATAAATGATAAATAAATAAATAATATCTCTTGTTTTTTTAATTATAATATAATTAGCAATACCTAAAAAGTCCAAATCCAAGAAAACCAAAAAAGGAAATAAAAAAGATCAAAGTCGATCGACAACATCACTATCAACGTCACAAAAAAAACCACAAACATCAGCATCACTAACCACAACACCGGTTATTATCTACACGGATATTGGTGAAATGCCAGAAAATGCGACTATTTCAGATGATGAAAAAGATACTACTAAAGAAATATTTGAACAAAAAATCTGGAATAACGGTAAAAGTATCAAAGCTGGTGGAATATTGGATGTAGATTTTTCTGGTATAGCAAACGTAGATTTATCTACTCCGTTGGGCGAAGACGAAAAATTACCACAAATAACTGTTTACGCTAGCCCTGAAGAATCAAGGATCAAAGAGGTTGAAAGAGTAAAAAAATTATTAGTAGAAAGACAAGCTAAAATTTTATCAGAAAAATCGAGTAGTTCAAAGAAATCATCAAAAGTAAGATCTTAATCGCTCTCATTATTGTCAATATATATTATTCTTTATAATAAATATTAATTATAATTAATTTATATGGATTAATTGATAGATTGTGAAATCTAAGACAAAGCCTTCCACAAAATCAACAAATTCCAAATCCCTTGAAAAAGCGGAAAAGGCTTCTAAAAAAACATCAAAAAAAAAGGCGAATAAAGAAGCATCTGAAAAACCAAAGAAGAAGAAGAAGGAAGCCATTACTACTACCACCACTACTAAAAAGGTAAAAATAAAAAAAAAATTTTTCTGAGCAAATTTCTATTAATATTCATTTAATATGTTCCCTTCAATAGAAAAAGAAAGAAACCCATTCTGAAAACCAAGAATCTGAAAAGGGTTCCAAATCTTCCAAATTACCAATTAAAACTTTAATCGATTCAGAGAATTTTAAAATTGTAAGTTTTAAAATAAAAATAAATTGCATTTTATTTTATAAATAAAATATTAATTAATTTTTTTTTTGAATTTTTAATTATTATTAAAAGACTTATACTTTAAGATTAGCAGCTTCTGTAGAAATCAAGAATGAAGCACCTTTGTTATATGTAAATTTTGTAATAATTAATAAATGTTCTATGAATATTTCACAAATGTCATTTACGTTTGAATCAACATCAGATATCAATTTTGAGAGCAAGGTGGTTGAAGTAGTAGATGCATTGACTGTCAATGGGGAAAAAGAAATTTCAATTCCATTTAAAGTTTTAGGAATTGTAGGAGTTGGTTTAGAAGTTACTGGAACATTTAACTATACAATACAGGTAATAATAATTAATATATATTTAATTATACAATGTTTTTTTATTAATTAATTTTTTTGAATAGATAACGAATGAGAACTCGACGGTGACAAATGATAAAGATAATATTAATATCAATAATAGTAGTAATTCAATTCCCATAAAGTTTGAATTACCTGTGGCAACGTTTATGTTAGATATTCCTAAATTATCACCGGATGAATTTATAAGTTATGTTTCTAAAACATCAGATTTCCCATTTACCGGATCAACATCCTATCATCTAAGAAGTGCCATTGATCCAAACAATGACATCAACAATAGTATTATTGATAAACCAATCGAAGAAATTTTTCATAATTCATTGGAAAATTTGACAACGACTGCAACAGGTACAAATATAGTAGAACAAGTTACAGGTGCTATAACATTTTACGGGAAAAGTGTTCAGGGATATCAAGTTGCTGGATTGGCAAAATTAAGCGTAGAAAATTCATCGTTAATAGATGATGACGATGATGACGATTCCAATGATCTTATTAAGAAGGAAATGGTAAAGATTGAACTTAAATGCACAGATCAAGCATTTTTGGACGGGCTGATTAGAGAAATTAATAATTTATACAACGTTGAAAGCGATATTTATATTAATAATTAGAAGAAGTGATGGAAGATAGGAATTTATCTTATTATTATTGTCACAACGACTTATTTATTATTATTATTATTAATATTACTATTACTATTATTATTAAATTCTAATTGTAATTTTAGAAAAATAATTCTCTTACAATGATATTTCAAATTCCCCGAATCTTTAATCTCAATATTAATATATAATAATTCTTAGGATACAATTAATTAATTCTTTACCACCAAAATTCAAAATTCATTTTCCAAAATAAAAAATTTATAAATTTATGATGTGACTGTTTCAGTTTGCAAATTATTGAATGACTTAGTGCTTGTCTAGAATGTGTGTTTTTGCTTTCTTGCATTAGCGATTTGGTATACAGTCAGACCTCCATAATTGCACCCCCTTGAACTGAGGCACAGCATGCATTTATAGAGGGAGAAATTTCATTGGTTGCACGTGATACACAGCATATATATAAATTATTTTATTCTATAGATTTTAAATATCCATTGTAGTTTGACCAGACAAAGTGAACATTGGTATTACCAAAGATTTCAGGGATCAATAGTGTTTTTAACATCACAATTGTGTTACCAATCTAATGTGATCACAATATTCCTCTAGACAAAAATAGTTAATATGAAGTTAATTTACATCAGATCTACTATGGAACCCAAGAATTATATATAGCACCATTAGAAGTATTCTGAAGTAGTAATCATCATATTCATGAACATTCATTGAGGGGGTTACACTTATCAAAATCAAGTGATTGACACATAATTTTAAGGGATTTTTGGATTTTTGATAAGTATAACTCCCTTAATGAATATTCATGAATATGATGATTGTGATCACTAATTCTAAAATGATACTCAGACACTAGAAACTTATCTAAACAAAAGAAAGGATTACTTATGAAATTTACCAAGAAGAAAAAGTTTTCAAAAGAGTATTAGAGAATTCTAGTAAAGAATCAAAACTGGCAGAATAACAAATAATTACTTTTTTTCAACTTTGTTACTTTTTTAATTATCAAGGTCATTTTTTAGTTTCTTTAACTCCAATTTGAGCAACTTGTTGAGAAGTTAACTGTTCTAACTGAGTCTTTAACCTTTTGATTTCCTCTTTGTGATTATCA